>PVLD010004451.1:0-71786 GCA_004027595.1 Dinomys branickii
TAACAAGCGGGCATGCAGAGCGGGGCTTTTCCCGTAAGGGTCGGGTCAAGGACTCTTCAAGGTGGTCAGTCTCTGCTGTTCATCCCTGGGGAGGTATGTGGAGGAATTTGTTTAGTCTTCCGTCTTGAGGTCTGGCCCACAGGTATCTTATCTTTTATGTTGGCTTCTTCGAGGGCCCAGCCCTGTCTGACTGCCTATAGTGTTTCTATCTATCTCAGCTGTCTATAACACTATTGGGGTCCTATTCAGGAATTCTTTGACGGTGCCTGTGACTTCAAGTGTTTCCTTTATGTTTTCTTCTAGAAATTTCAAAGTCTCAGGTCTTATACCTATGTCTCTGATGCAGTTTTAATTGATTTGTGTACAGGGTGAGAGATAAGGACCTCATTTCAATCTTCTACATGTGGACTTCCAGTGCTCTCGGAAGCATTTGTTAAAGAGGCTGTTTTTTCTCCAACACGTATTTCTGGCTTTTTGATCAAGAATCAGATGGCTGTAGTTGTGTGGGTTTGTTTTCATGTCCTCTACTCCAGTGGTCTATGTGTCTATTTTTGTGCCAATGTCGAATGTCTCACTAGCAGAGTTGAGTATCAAAGTCCCTCCCTTCAGCAGAGCTTTGGGAGCTAAATAGTAGGAGTTCATGAGACATCTTTTCTTGCTTTCTCACCCAGCCCCCGCTCCTGCATCACCATGTTCTAAGCAGAGTTGTCATGGGGAGAATTGGGTGACAGAGAGAAACAGCTCAGTATTCACAGCCCTCCTGGGTCCCATTTACTTTCCTGCTGTAATTTAAATATATTTGCTAGCATCTTTGCCTTTTTTAGAGAGTCTTTATTGAGTCCGGAGAGGAAAGAAGTACTGTCCCAGGGGAAAGAGCTAAGGGGTCCCAAGGGCTCCTGTCTGTAAGTAACTACGTGTTGTCCGGTCCTCACTGGAAATGAAGCTCCTTGAAGGCAGACACGGTGGCGGGTTCACTCTTACATCCTCCATGCTCAGGAGAGAGCAGCGTCTAAGTGAATACTTAAAGGAACCGGTAGGAGACTGACTTTACTGTCCATGAATAGCCTGCGAAGTAAGGGCGTGAGCAGTTACCACATGCGGCATGGAAGGCCCTGATGGAGGGAACGGTCCTCTGAACAGACCAAATCATGAGGTGTCTGTGCCCCACCAAGATTGTTGCACATGGATTTTCTGACTCGAGGGCTGGATTTTATGTGCAGGCATATTTCAAAGAGGATAGAACAACCAAGATAATGACTGATGCATTAGGGGGACATTTTAGGAGCCATTATATGTTTCTAGGAAATTATCTGTAGTGACTAGAGAACTGGACACGCATCTGAATTAATTTGGCCAAAAAGCACAAGGACGCTGTGTTATTCTGGGAGAACTCTTGGGGACATGTTTTCTGGAACAATTCAGAACATATTAGATGCTCTGAATAAAACAAAAAAGCCTAAGCATGATAAATATACGAAGGCTGAGTTCTTTCTGCACCTGAACCGAGGAGGAAGGGGCCAGAGAGCCATTAGCTGCTCGCCTCCCCGCCCCTGCACAGGGTCACGAGGGGAATACGCAATATTAAACAAGCTTTATTCCTTTTCTGTGCCGTTATTTAATTTATTATTATTATTTAAATTTTATAGACCTGATTTTACACTTACTAAATTCAGTAGCTGAAACATTGCTATCTGCGTCTCCGTAGCCATCATTATTATTGTTTATTTTATCTCAGGAGCGTTACTGGAGATAATCTTGTTTAAGAGGAGAGGATATTGCAAAGCAATCTGCCCCAGGTGTCAGATACACCAAGCATGCCCCGCATCAGAGGGGGGCAGCTTCCCCCCTGGCTTCTGAGAGGAGGGTGAGGAGGAGGAGAAGCGTTTTGTGGAGAGAGCTGAGGGTTTATGCAGTTTGGTGGGTCTCAAGAAGGCGAGTGGTCCATCAGGTTTGAAAAGTTTACCTCCCCAAGGCAGCCGCGCCTGTGCCTGTGGGCAGATGGTCCATGGCCAGCGTCACAAAGGTGTGCTTTCCAGGATGACAAAGTTATGCTGTTCCTTTTCCACAGGCTTAACACAAAAAGGAAAAAAAAAGTTAAGTGAATCAAGGAAGTGATTGGATAGTTGCTACTTCAGTTTTGGGGGTCCTTCAGGGCACGCTCCCAGGAAGCCACCGTTTGAGTCTTCCTGCCTCTGGTGTGGAGTCCAGACAGGCAGAGACAATGCCCACTCAGGAACTGTCCTCCTTGTCCCCTGAGTACATGGAGGGTGACCAGGGGCAACAGCGGGGTTAGCATAGAGTCCTCAGGCTGGAGTCTGGAGGCACAGAGACCCAGTCACCAGGTGGCACGGGGCGCTGAGCAGAGCAAGCCTTTTGCAGCTGCCAGATAATAAGGCCCTAATTTTGCTAATGGCTGAGATTTTTTTGCTAGCCGAGTGATGGCTCAAGAGCAGCAGGAATTTCCACGAGTGTAGCATACACTTTTCCTCCTAAGTGTAACTGAGACATTTAAGTGACTCTTACGAAAATGACTCATTGCTCACTCAATGAGCAATTTTTATTTTGCACTGGCTATAAAATGTCCTGAAGCATTTTTACAAATTACCTTATTGTTTTATGTAGAAAGCGTGGTGTCTTGCAGAATACAGGTGCTGCCAGCACCCCGCCCTCCGTTCCGCCCCGACGGCGGGAAGTATGTTGGTTCTCCAGAAAGCCCATTATTCTCTCGGATGGCTTCACTTTTTCTTCATTTTCGCTGGCAGCACCAGCTCTTTGGGGAGCCACTCTGAGCACAGAAACACAACTTCAGTCACTTTCTAAAAAGTTGGGACTTGCAGGACAGGGAAAGCCTGACTGAAATGTGTTGAAATGCAGACTTGAGAGTCTGGTTACCTTTGTTCCCTTGCTAAGATGATTACTTGGTTCAGACCATGGGTCCTATGAAATACAGGATTGAAATGTGTGTCTCACAGAAACTGCGGAATAGCACACCCATCCAAGCGTGGGCCATGCTGACTGCTGAATCTCAAAAGCCGCATAGCTGACTAGTCTTCTGTATTTAAAAACTGTATAACGAATGGCCGCAGAGACAGAGGATTGGTAATAAGCAGTCTCGCCCAAAGGAATCTGAAATATAAACAAAAGGATTCTTTGTTTCACTGTCATCACCAGCTTCATGTGCTGGATAGAAAACAGGAGTTCACGGTAAGAATCCCGGGCAGCTACACACTTGTTCATTGTGTTGACAGAGTGACCCTCAGGATGTGCCCTCTGGAGAGCATGGATTCAGGCAATCTCAAGAAATTATTATGTTGCTGTCACAAAATTTCAAATTAAAGCATGTTGGGTCGGAAGACAGAGTTTCCCATTAGACAGGAGGACTACATGCGAAGGATCAGTTTGTAGTGTGCCAACCAGAGTCAATAATAACATATGTTTCAGCCGGGGGTGGTGGCACATGCCTGTAATCCCAGCACCGGGAGGCTGAGGCAGGAGGATTGTTGTGAGTTTGAGGCCAGCCTGGGCTACAAAGTGAGCTCAAGGCCAGCCTGAATTGCATAGGAGACCCTATCTCAAAAGACCAAAAAAAAAAACCACCCAAAAACAAAATCCCCAAAAAACCAAAATAATAATATATGTTTCAAACATAAGTAGGTGAGGGGATGGTCACACTAATTAGTGTGATTTCATCATTCTACAATGTATACATCCATCAAAACATCACACTGGGTCCCATGAATATATACAAATACTACTTGCTGATTAACAATGAGATGTATGTATGCATCCACACACACAAATACATGGATTTCTTCAGGTATTTCATGCAGATAATAAAACTGGGGGTGGGAGGGAATCTGGAATGATCGTTGGAGTCAATATTCTGATCCTCATTTTGTTCAAATACAAGCGGGATCCTTCCCCTTGCAGAATTTGGCTTCAGTGATGTTTCTCACTTTGCTGTCCATATAATCGCCAATGGCAGGCAGGACAGAGACACTAGGACCATCTTTTCTATTTGAGTACTTGTTTCCCTTGTTTTAAGGAATTAAAATACCCAAAGACTTAAAGTTGTTCTAAGGTTCAAAGACTATTTACATCACAAAAGATTCCTTTAAAAACCATCAGTCAATAACTTGTGCCTTGCCTGTCACACCCAGCTCTTATGACCTCAATGTCCTTAGTTCACTCTGGGTGACAGCTGGTGATGTCTGTCTGCTTCAGTCCTATGCCAGCAACGTCAGCTGCTGCTTCAGCAGCTATTTCTCTGAGTCCAGGGTGACTCAGATCTTTCCGTGGCTCCTCCCTCTTCAAGGTGAGACCCAGGGGCTCGGCGCGGGATGTGGGAGTGAGGGAGGTGTGGGGTGGGGTGGAGTGTGTGTGTGATGAGGTCACAATGGTGGACCCTTTATGATTGGGCTTTGTGCCCTTATCAAAGTGACCCCAGAGAGGCTGCTTGCTCCTTTTGCCTTGTGAGGACACAGCACCAAGATGGCACCGCACAAATCATAGCGAGACCCTTGCCAGACACCAGATTTGCAGGCTTCAGAGCTGTGGAAAAGTACATTTCTGTTGTTTGTAAGCCACTCACACTGAGGCATTTTGTCGCAGCCCCCACGTAGCCTAGGACAGCTTGTTTCCCATCTCGTGTCATGCTGCAAGGATCTGTTTTGCCTGCTCTGGCTCAAGTGCATCCTGGCAGAGGCCCCACCTGGCTGGGAGGGACCAGGACACCCTAAGTGGCCGCCCAGGTGCTCACGGTTTCCAGTGACCTTGAGACTTCCTGGGCGTGGCGAGTGGGGCTAGGCACAGCGCTGGCTGGAGAAGGCTGCACAGCTGCTGTCCCGAGTCTCCCAGGCTGGGCTCCTGGCTCCAAACACAGATGCTGCCAGAGAGGTCGACATGGGTGAAATTCTGCCCCAGGAGGATATTAGGTCCAATCCAGGCTTGGTAGAAAGTCAATTTGTCTGGTTAGGGGAGGACAGTGACTATCTATTGACTGGCGTGTGTGTGTGTGTGTGTGTGTGTGTGTGTGTGTGTGTGTGTGTTGTAATGGCCCAAGTACCCAGCTGCTTGCTAGACTGACCCCATGCTTGACCCCCGATTCACCTCAAACAGCTAAAATCATGTACGGTAACATAATTATTGTTCAAAGGTTCCTTGTTCTTTCTCGGAAAGAATTCAAAGAACATTGCCCTTCCCCGCCAGAAACAGGACAGTGACTCAAGCATAACGTCCCTGCTACACCTGTGTATTCATTGTGGTTTTTGTCTTTATAAGCCCTACATACAATGGGCTCGGGGCTCTCACTTCTCAGCCTTAAAATGGAGGCGCGAGTGGGGGCCGTTGGGCTCAACTATTAAAAGTGCTACTAAATTCTAATTTGGCTGTTTGGGAGTTTATTGTTCTCGGACCCGTTTCACGTGTGTGTGTGCATCTGTATGCATCTGTGTGCATATGTGTGTGTGTGTTGGTGTTTTCTTTCCTGCATCAGAGGTTTCAGACCTGCACAATGTAATAGAAGCTGATCTTGGCTGTCAGGTGGGTTGGAATGCCCCTGGGAGCAGAGATCAGTGTTTTCTGAGTCCTCTGCTCACTGCCTCGGAAGAACCTCAGTTAGAGACCCAGGTGGCAGCCCACCATGCAGATCCCCTAAAACTGCTATTCAGGGAAAAGGCGAGCCCTGTGGTCCTTGGCCAGTTGGGACCTGTTTTTATTTATTTATTTTTTTAATATTCAGTTGTGCTTAGGATTATGGAGCTGCTAAAAATACTTCACTTCCTTGGAAGATTTGTTGACATAGAAACTAAAAAAGAACAAATCGCTTCTTTTGGGATCCAACACAGTCTAGTTGAGGGAGGCAGCTAACAAATGGGAGGCATGACTTAGCTGTGTAGTCAGACAGTGCTGAGTGCTGTAGAAAAAATAAAGCAGTGTAAGGGGCCCTAGGGATGCTCTAGAGAAGAGGGATATAAAACAGTGCTGGCCGGGCAGGCTCTAGAGAAAAGGTAGTGACGAGCTATGTGGATTTCTGAGAAAAAGTGTTCCAGGAGGGAGCCCTCCCAGTGCAAAGGTCCTGAGGTAGAACTTCATGTGGCATATTTGAGAAACAGTGAGGACAGTGGCTGTGTGTATGAGTGTGAAGGACATAAGGACAGAGGGCTGCTGGAGAGACAAACTGGTTGAGTGGCATGAGCATTCATCAGAGAGTTTTACATTTTTAAAAGTTAAAAAAAATTTTGGCACTGAGGATTAAACCCAGGGCCTCCCCGTTGAGCTAAGAGACTGGACCAAAAAGCTCTTAAAAATTTACATTTTTAAATTTTTAAACTTTTAAGACAGGGTCTCACTGAGTTGCTAAGTTGCCTAGGCTGGGTTTGAACTTCTGGTGATTGTCCTGCCTCAGCCTCCCAGAGTTCTGGGATTATAGGCATGTGCCACCGTGCCCAGTTCTATTGGCCGGTTTGAGTAGAGGAGAGAAATGTCCAGGGCAGTCTGAACATGATGCATGGGTTTCTTTTCAGGTTTTTGACTACCGTGGCCTGTGCTTCTTGGGCACACCAGTTAGGGGACAAAACTGCTTCTCAGGGCAGTAATACAACTATATCCCCCTGACTCTGCCTGTGTCTGCTCTATCAGAGGTCTCGCTTATCCTAAAATTTATGGAAGCAAATTCAGAAAGCCACGGACCCGGCGTCTTCATGTGCCCCTTAATCTAGTCTTCCACGCTGTCATGATCATTTGCTTTTCTCTTTCCTCCTGCTCTGGTTGATGTGGGGAAGTTTGCACTGGATTCCACCATTCCAAAATCCTGCGATGTTCTCTTTTCTTCTCCTGAATCTCTCTGCCAGGTTATGCTAGCTTAGTGCACAGCAACAGTTGAGGATTTTAGTTGTGTCTCGGTTACTTTTCTCTTGTTGCTAAGACAAAAATATCTGACACCCAAAATTAAGGGAGGAAAGGTTTATTTAGCTCACAGTTTGTGGAGGTTTCAGTCCATACTAGACTGGCTCCAAGGCAGAGTGGCACCTGGCAGAGGGCAACAGTTCATGGCGGCGGGAGAGAGCAAAGTCGCAAGAGCAAAGAGGGCAGTGGTGGCAGAGAGCTTCCTTCTCTCCCTTATTGTGCAAACTATCCTCCCCAGGGCGGGCATAGCTCTCACACCCATAATCCCAGCATTCGAACATGGATCAGTCATAAACCCTAAATACCTACCCGATGACTGCATGTGGCTTTGGGGGGACATGCAGGCACAAGCCATAACAAGTTGCAAACAGCACCACCTACTCTAGCTACTGAAAGCAGAAGGGGAGTTTGTGGAAGGAGAGTTACAGAATGTGAAGGACAGGGAAGCAGGCTATGAGTAACACAGAAACAGCACAGCTCTGTGGACTGATAGCTCCTTCTGGGTGGTATGGCCCTTCCAGCTGCTGCTGGTGACTTCTAAGATCCTCGCCGCTTTGAGAGCTGGTTGTCAGGTGGCCATATGCTACCGTTCTGCCAGAACAGCTCCCACATAGTGCTTTTCTCTTCCCCTCACTGTCTTCCACGTTGGATTCTTGTGGCTATGCTCAGGCTGCAAAGGAGCCTGGGAAATCCAGGTTTGGCTTCCTGTGCTGGGCAGGCAGTTGTACTGGTGGTAACTTTCTCGACTCATGAAGGCTGTTCTGGGTGCCAGAAATTATGAAAAATATCCTTGGCATTCACTGTTCAGGTTGTTGGGTCTGTTCTGTCTTCAATGATGACTTTGAAATGGTGATAATGTCTTCCGCCCCTCATTAATGCCTTAGGCTCCCATCATCTTACACAGATTTATTATTATAATTAAAAAATTACTAGGTGCAAGAAAAAGAGCCCACAAAGAGGGTTACTTTTTCAGAATACTTTTATGTTTGTTGAAGAAGTACATGCCCATAATTTTAAAAAGTCAAGTAGTGCTAGAAGACTTACTTAAAAATTATCCAGCTGCATCTGCTTAACAGCCCTTCTCCATTGCTCCAGAAGCACTATTAGTATTTAATCCTTTTTCTTCTGATATTTACCTCCAGATTTCTCCATACTATGGATACAGTACTCCCTCTTAATTAATTGCTTGCAGATACGGTTTATTACAGGGAGATGAGAATTTTAAATCTCTTTATCCTCCTGATATAATTAGAGCAGGGTATAACTACAGTAAAATCCATATTTTCTGTTTTTAGTATATTGTTTAGTATTGCTCCTTCCTGGATTAAGAGTGTACTATTTTATTTTCTCAAATCATTTGTTTTTCAGAAAATTAATACTGATCTCATTAATTTTCTCTTACTTGCTGGAATCTCTGACTGAATCTTAAATCATGTCATAGTTTTGTAAAATTTCAATCAGTTAAATTTTACACACACCCACACACACCCACACACACCCACACACACCCACACACCTGCTTCTTCCCCTTGTTCAGTTATATCTACTTGTCCTCTGACGGATCACAACCAGCGGTCCTCCCGGGGCTTCCCAGAGGCCATTTTGAGTCTCCCCTTTGCCTTTCTTCCATCTTGAACCTCTGATTGCTTGGACTCTGAGCCCTTTTTTCCTTGGTTAACTTCATTTTTGTGAAGCACATTTTTCTGAGAAAGTTTGTCTGAGAATGAGAGAGATATTTTGTGAGACTCATTCTACTTTCAAATTGATCAAAGTTTAAATGGTTAGAGAATTTGATGTTGGAAACCTTTTCTCCCAGTTTGTGCAGTATTCTTTTATTTTCTCATACCTCCTAGTACCTCTACTTAAAAATGGAACGCCATTGTCGGTCCCAGTTTTTTATCTGTGACTTGTTTTTCTCTCTCTGGAAGAATTTAAGATGTTTGGGGGGGGGGATCTTTTCTTCACAGGTTTCTAAAATTTCATAAATGAAATTGATTCATTGTTTTGCATACTTGGAGGGCCCTTTCAGTCTGAATAATGATATCCTTCAGTCCTGAAAATTTTTCTCACAGTATATCTTGATAATTTCTGCACAACAATTATTTTTTGTTTTGTTTTTTGATATTTAACTTCCTGTTTGGCAGATGTCTTCTGCTTTGTTTTTTTCCTTTCTTTTCCCAGAGTTTATAGCTTCATAGTTTTGTTGAATAAATTAGAAGTATGGATGTAATACTGAGATTTGTAAGAGCTTATTCTTGTTTTCTGATTGCTGTCTTTGTGAGGATAACATCCATGTCTTCCTCACCCTCTGAAGTCATTAATTATGACTAATTATAATTTTCCTCAGTGTTTTTTTTTTGATTCTTGCTTGCTTTTCTCTTTCACCTTCTCTCCCTCTTTCCTTTTCTCTCCTTTTTTTTTCCATTTGGTTTTTAGTCTCTATCTCTCAAGACACCAGGTTTCCCCAAAGCTGTTCACATTTAAGAGTGGGTCACTAGACATAGGCATGAAACCCTACTAGCCTGATGTGAAACTCTGCTTTATTTTTGTTTATTTATTTTTCTTTTTCTCTTAAAAAAAAGAGTGGGGCACTGACAGCCAGTTAGACTTGGGCTGGTCTTGTTGACTCATGGGACGTTCATGTGGGGAGATCGGCGGCCGAGCCAGATCGCTGCGGAGGCCGTTCTCTGCGGGGCTCCCTCCTTCCCTTGAAGGTGGTGCGTTTTCTTAAATCTTCTTGGGCGGTATAAAGCTAGTTGGCAGAGTTATAAATCTGGAGATCGGACTATTGAACTGTGACACACAGTGTTGGGTTAGTTCTTTTTTTAAAATTAATTTTATTGGTACACATTTGATGTAAATAATGATCACATTCAACATAAGGAATTTGTACCTGTACGTGGTGTATCTTGGTCCTTCTTTTCTTGTTCCCCTCCTCTATCTTGTTCCCACTTTTTTTTCTCCCCTCCTTATGTACAAAAGCTTTGTTTCTATGTTTTCCTTCTATTTTCTGGTTTTTCTTTTAACTTTCCTTCCCTTTTCCCTCCCCCTCCTTGTTCTGCTTCCCATTTGAACCTTTTCATCCTTCTTCTCAATATCTACCCCCCCGTTTTGGTACTTCTTTGTGCTTTGGTTTTTAACACAAGAGAAACAAGGCGATATTTAAACATGTGTGTCCGATTTATTTCACTTAAAAGTATGATCTCAAGGTGTACAGCCGTCAGTTCATTCTTGCTGGCCTAGGCTTGATAAACCCTCCACATCATGTCTGTCAGGTAGGAGTCAGTCAGGTTCATTTGTCCGGAGAAACTCCGTCTCATCTCCCAATGGGGTGGCAGAGGGTGGCTGCCTTGTAGGACTCAAGGGTGGTGGCTCCAATTCCTTAGTATGTTTTTGGTTCTTCATGATAAATTAGTTATCTTCTCATTGTCATTTCCCTCTAAAGCACTTTAGTTTGAACTTACCCTGTCTCAATATACCACTTGCTTTCCTCTCTTTGCTTTCCGGATGTATGTTTTATGGCGCTGGGTTACAGACGTCTTCCGGTCTCGGCAAGGATAGAGTTCATGTTCTTTCCATTGCTCTCCTTGTTTTATAGTAAGAGGTTCTCTTTATGAACACAAGGACATTGTGTATCAGAAAAGGGATGTATGGGTTACGTACATGCGGTTCCCCAGAGCACGGATGACTGCATAATCTGTTACCTGAACGAGGATGCAGCAAAAGTAACCTGGAAGAAGGAAGAGGGTTACTTGTTGACATAATAGATGTAAATTGGAGACCTGGGAGACCTGAGGTGTATGATTGTCTAAAATGAGACTCAGTCTCCTTCAGTCTTTTCAGTACCAACTGCATAATGTATATAATATATATATATATATTTTTTTTTTCAAAAGTAGGAATTGAACCCAGAAACTTTACAGTGACCTACATTCCTAGCCCTCTTTTTTATTTTATTTTGTTTTATTTTATTTTTAATTCTGAGACAGTCTTGTTAAATTGCTATGTTTCCCAGTCTGGGCTTGAATTCACAATCTTCTTATTTCAGTCCCCCAGAGTGCAGGGATTATAGGTGTGCACCACCACATCCAGTGATAATTCTGGGCTGGTATGGAAGGCATGCTGGTAAATTCTTACTGTCAGGGATCTTGCAGTCTAGATGGGCCTAGATATATTGGGAAGACTTAGATGATTCCTTGCAGATGGGAAGAGGGGGAAAGAATCCCATCTGATGCGGGGAGAAAGAGTTGAGGATGGGAAGTACAATCAGCTATGATAGGAACCTTTAGAAATGTGTAGAGGATTATCCAGGGATCGGCTTTGTTCCGTGCCTGGCCGCATGGTGCCTAAGGGAGGATGGGCTCTAGATTCGGTGTGTCTAAGGGGAGTGTTGTGAAGCTGAGCCTGAGATACTTCTCCAGGCCTCCAGGGTCCGCGTGTGTAATGTCTAAGGAACCAGAGGCCCCAGCACCTCAGTGAGGGGCCTGCAGGTGCTAGAGGAGTGGTAGACTGAGAAGGCCCAAAGTGGGAACAGGGAGGCCGCCATGGTATGGACGTCATGACCCACGGCGTTGGCTGTCACCGTAGTCTTAGTTGCAGGCCATTTTCCTTCTGTCTTATGTATCGCCATTTGGGGTCTTGAAATAGTTTATTTTTCTGATCCTCTGAAGCCCCTAATTTAATCTCTATTTCTCTCTATCACACCCCTATTCCTCCTTATTAAAAGCAGAAAACAGATCCGAATCTTTTCCCGACTACTTGTCTGGAGCTGGTTTTGGCTGGCACATGACGTGCCTTCCAAGTAACGGCAGGTAGCACTTTTAGTGTTTTGCTGTGGAAAATCACGAGTCTCTGTCTCTTCACTGCTAACAGTTTCCTCCCTGCCTGCCCCCTCACTGCTATGCCGGTGCTATGTATTTTAGGTTTTTATGTCGGTATTCCTCTTTCCATTGCCCGTTTCTGTATTAGGTAGAATAATGCTAGGACCTGTACCTAATAGGCTCTCGCATCTCAGTGGCTTTTCACCGTAGGAATTTCTTTCCTGTAGAAAGCACAAATGAGTGCACCTAGTCACCAGGCGATTCTGCTAAAAGCAGACTTGCATGGATTCAGGGCCACACCACACACGGGCCTCAGGATCCCCTGCCTTTAGCCAGAGAGTGAAGGGAGAGCAAGGATAGTCATGCTTGGACGGTATCCGTGTGTCACCCTGGAAGTGGCACTCATGGTTTTACATTCATACTATTGGCTGGGAAGCAATCATCCCTATTTTTAAGAGTAGCCACATCTAATTGCAAAGGAGGTGGGGAGTGTTTCCTACCTTCTGTCTAGGCGGAAGAAGAAATGGGTTTGGTGAAGAGTGAGCCAGTCTGTGCCAAGCATGGTCCCTGAAATGCCTCGTGCCTTAGTATTGTAATGTACCCTATCTCCTTTTGGAAATAGACATGCTAAAATAATTAAAAAAATATGTATATAATTGCCTTGCTTCTTTTAGAAATTATTTCTACAAAACAGTAGGATGAGAGCAGTTATGAAGTGACCTGTTCCCATCTGGGAAATCCAGGAATAAGTGAGGAGTCTCTCAGTCCTGCTCTGGTTCAGTTCCATGTCAGTGGTAATCGCCACTTCACAAAGGCCCCCTGAACACCTTCTGATTTTCTCCAGGGTCAGTTTCCTTCTTTGTTGATCTTCCACATCTTCTTCATCACTGACCAATCTGTCATTTAGCTTGGCTTCACATCAGAGGTAAGACTTGGTCTGTGTGCTTTTACTTTGGATCAGTGCCTGGGTTTGCAATTTCTCTTTAGACTCACATCTTCTACCTGGTCAGCCTGTTTCTCTGTCCTGGCTGGTGCAGGATGGGAGATTTTTAAAGGCTCTGGGGCTCCAAGATGGCGCCTTCTGGGCCCTGCTCTTTCTGACTTTGAGCTCTGGGAGGATGGTGCATGGGGAGAGCCTTGTTCTCAGCTCACGTTAACCTGTGCTACCCCCGTCCTGTCCCTTGGCTTGGCTGCCCTTGCAGTGCCCAGGGGCTACCTGCTGCCTCTTGATGGGCCATCTGCAGGTGTATTTGCTTTCTGGTAACCTTTCTTTGCATGAGCGGTGTTTGAGTGTGCTATATGTGACATCCAAGCTTCTGATTTTCAGATTATTCATCCTGAATGTTTACCGTCCCTCTTTGGTTCATTATTTTCTGCAAAATTGGCACTCTTCTTCCTCCCTGTTAATACACCCCTTTGAGCCTTTTATATAATAAAAAGGCTTAGTTTTCAGCACTAATCATTGTGATTGATGTGATCCCACTAATACCCTTTTTCTACTTGGGAAGGTTCCAGTTATGGCTACATTTTGTGTCTGGCCTTGGGCCAGTTTCAAACCCAGCAATGCTGGCTTCACGATTCCTCAGCCTGGTCATTAACCTCTTCCGTGTCCACTTTCTCCTACAGATTTCAGGCAGAGCCAACCGCCAGACCTTCTGCTGACTCCCCTTGGTCAAAACGAGACTGATTGTCTGGGGAGGGAAGGGCCGCCTCTCTCACTCCTTGCATGGGACAGACGCAAGTTTGTCCAAGGGATCCTGATGGTTTCCCCAGAGGAGATGTCAAGCCGCCCTCAGCCTTCCCTGTTCTCTGGCTCACTACTCACCCTTATAATTACTCATGGAATCTTGCCAGAAGTCAGTTTTTTTTAGAATGTTCTTCAAGGAGAACACTCAAAGGACTCCAGTATAAAGCTCTTCATAAGTTTTGGACTCCTTTTAGACCCAGCAGAGGAAATAAGCTTGCTCTTCAGAGAGCTAATATGAGTTGAGGGAGAGAAAACTGTCTTTAGGGTCAGATAGTACTAGTTGTGTGGCCTTGAGAAAATCGCTTTACTTCTGCACATCTCAAGGCTTTCATTGGTGTAATGGGAGTGTGGTTATCTATCTTGCAAGATAGGGATAAGGACTCAGTGGGAGAAGATCTCTAATGTGCCTAATAGCTCCATCTCCAATATTATGGTGGTCTAAAAACCTTCCTACTACAAAATACTTAGAAATACTGACTAGAATATAAAACATCCATTTATTTCATGTTCCACAGGGAGATTTTATTCTTTACTGTCACATCTATGCTCACAGTGGTATGGGGAGCGGCTGTTCCATCGCTCTCATTATGGATGCCTTCTCCGTACATAAGAACAGTTCCAGGGGCCACACATAGAGTAGTTCTTTTATACCCATGTAGCATTACTAGTAATTTTCAAGAAATATTAGCCTCTAAATTTTTATTCATAATCATTATACATTATCACAAGAAATAACAAAATGTAACCTGAACAAACATCCTTTTAAATCCCTAGCAACAAAAGAGGGACCCTTTCAGAGCCCAAACTAGAGGCAACTAGAGGGGAGACGTGACGGTCCAGCGAGCTGGGGGAGGCTACAGTTTGTTGCTGCTACATAAGGACTTAGGGGTTTAACGCTTCTGTGGAGGTAGGAGAAAGGTCCTGGGTGATTGTGCGGCAGGGAGTTGGAACTGAGGCCACTGAAAACTTTAAGACCCTCACAGGCTACCCCTTGGGGGAAATGGATAGATGGGAAAAAAAATCTTCCTCCTCTTGCAAGACACACTGTAGTGAAGTTTATGTTTCTTCCTGAGTTCTGAGTGTGGGGTAAAGATTCTTTTTTTAATGTTGATTTTTTTGGGCACCAGGAATCGAACTCAGGACCTCATGCTTGCCAGGCGGGCGCTGTGCCACTGAGCTATATCCCAGGCCCCCTTAATTGTAATTTTTATTAGCACATGTTTGCAGTGTGTAATGACTGCATTCATCGTAGGGCGTTGGTGCATGCACATGACACATCTTAATTCTTTTTAAGGCCCCCTCTCCCTTCCCTCACTCCCCTCCCTGGGTCCTCCTTCCTTTTTGCAGAAGATCCATCTCCCTGTTTCCTGTTATCTTTCTTCTATTAATAATGAACTCTGCACCATTTTAGGTTTCTAGTTTATACTGCTCCTGCTGTCTAAGGAGCTCCTCGGATGACAATGAGCGCCCACTGACTGCAGGCACACATATACTCAGAAGCGAGGACAGAACTACTTTAAAGAGTCACACAGACCCTTAACCCAGACCCTCTGACTTTTGCGCAGATAGAGCCCCAGTAGAGCAGAACTCAAAGCCCAAATTACAAGAGGCCCCAGAGAATGACCTGTCACGTCCGAGAGTTATTAGGCAAAAGAGGCAAAAGAATTGGGACCCCAGGAACTTCTGATAACAGAGGCATTTATTTATTCATTTATTGTTATTGTTTAAATTTTGATACTTTTTTTTTTTAATGCTAAGGGTCTTTCCATACCCAAACCACAGCAGAGGGACAGAGCACATTACAAATGTGGACAGAGCAGCATCCACAGGACGTGGGGTAGGGTGAAGGTGGGAGGGGAGAGGGCTTCTGTGTTGTTCCTGTTGGCGGGAGGGTCTTTGAAGTTGTTTTCATCTGATTGTAGGTTCTTTTGGGGAGAGACAAAAGGGTTGAAGTTTCCTGCTACCTTGTGATGTGGCTGTGTGTTGAACTTCTAAAAGCTCACCCATCTCCACACTGAGAATCACTCAGATGACAGCTCCGTAGTAGAGTCCTGTCACAGTGCACATCCGCCACTGTCCCTGGTACATTCCTGCTCTGCTGGGGCTGCACATCTGGACGCTGGCATCTGCAATCTCTTGGGGTTCTTGGGATCTCACCATCACCATGTTCACATGCCCAGAGTGGTCTCCCCCGACCTATTTAAGACAAAGCCCTGGAGGCCAGACTTCTGCTCCAGAGCTCTGGATCTGCCATGTTTTTACGGACTAAGTATGGGGAGGTACTGACTCCCCTTCTCCTATGGTGACATCTTCAGCAAAGGACGTAGTATTATCTACTTGTTTAACTTCTTTAAGGTTGATGCCTCAATCATATACTTGTCCACTCCTCTGGTGTTGTGTTGCTTACTTTGTTATTTGATGCGGCAGTCTCTCTCTTTCCTTTCCTTTAGTCTTAGCAGCTCCAGAAGTTGATGAGTTACTACATTTGCCCCTTCCAGGACCCCACCAGAATACTCTCCCAAGAAAGGACTTCACAGACCTTCCTTCATGCAGCATAATGTTCTGGAAAATGTTCAGGATTTAGAATCGGAAACCTGAGCTTGAGTAGTGGTGTCATTACTGAAGCCGTATCTCCGTGATTTCAATCATATTCCTTATTTTAGGGGTTGTTGGCAAGATCCAATAGATCTTCTTGTGACAGTATCTTGTAAATGGCAAAACTCAGGACAAGGTTATGAAATTGCTGCTATTACTCAAACCCAATTATAACTAACGAGACGGCTCCAAGGAGACTTCTCCCTTGTCTACTAGCTTTGAGGATAGAAGTCTGTAAAGCGAGCGATCAGGAATCTAGAGGTAGGGGAGCAGGCAGTAGTGGACAACATGGGAAGCACTTTTCTGACTATTATGAACCTAAAATCACACCAAATAAGTAGGTACTGTCCTTTAATTTTTAGCTTACATTTTTCACCTGTGATTTGGGTCAGGGTAATTTCTATACAATGACTTGTATGCTAAAATTGCTTTTTCAAAGGGAAGGTTGGGCCTAGGGCAGGAAAACGTGTCTCCGTTTCAGCCCAGAACTCCTGAGATGCCCTTACTTGAGTATTTGCATCTGTTTGCTGCCCGTTTGTGTCACCTATTCAGTGAGCAGCAGGGGAACTGGGAACTAGCACTCAGTCAGCGCCCAGCCTTTGCCAGCGTTTTATTCTATTGCTTTGTTGCTCCTCTCTCATTGATTTTGCAGATGCTTTTTTATATCCTAGAGGATTATGTGATATAATCCTTATAAAATGCTACATAACTGTGACCTAAACTTACAAAATTTATCTGTGATATAACTGTAATGTGACTTGTAAAATTTTACCAGGTAAAAGACAAATTACAAATATTTCAAAGATATCGAGACTTTAAAAATGCAATTAAGGGGTTGGGGATTGAGCTCAGTGGCACAAGTGCTTACCTGGCAAGTGCAAGGTCCTGAGTTCAATTCCTGGCACACACACACAAAAATACAGTTATTATTAGAAGTTGAACCTTTCAGGCTTGTGTCATTCTTATTTTCTCACATGGATTCTTGTGAATATTTTTGTGGTTTATTTTGGTAAGAGTGATGACAAGTGGACCCAGAAAAGGTGAAGATTTTTGGATCCAGACAAAGTTTTCTTTCTTTCTTTCTCAAAGAAAAATACAGGCCTTTAAAATCATTCTGATTTTAGAAATTTCAGAAATCTGACTCTTTGGTTGATTTGACTCTAGCTTGTATGGAATTTACATAAGAAAGGGGCATTTTTTTACCCTTGGAGTTGTGGTACCCCTTCGTGAATTATTTCCAACACAGACCAAGTTTTTCTAGTATTATCTATCGAAAGACTTTAGTGAGTGATATAAAGTCATAGATGCATTTCAAGGCTCAATTTATCAGCTAACCGGAGGGAAGTTATTAAAATTCTCTACTCACCAGTAAGTCTGATGCAGTGAGGAGTGGGTAGATAGAGCTGAAAGGAAGAAGTAGAGGTAGTCTTGGGATTGAACTGGCTTTGCTCACAATGATGTAACTTGTAAATCAAATCTCATATGCAAAGCATAATAGATCCCTCTTGTGCATGTAACAACCAAAACATTCTCCCTCTTCCCATTGGTTTAGCTGAGACAGGATGATGTTTTTGGAGGGAGGGAATAGGAAGAATTTCCCCTCTTCAGTGGTATAAATTTATCAACGAAAGCGCTGCGGCCTCCAGAGTGTTGCAGATTTGGGCAAGGACTCCTACTTACCCTAGGCTTTTCCTATTCCTCTCTTCTCACCTGTATCTTTTTCTTCTCTCACTTCCAGCAGTATTCCAGGAAGTTTGGGTGCAGTCATGGCTGCAGAGTTTCCCACTACAGTATCCAGAGACATCTGTTGGATGACTTTCCTTTGAGGGTTCATCTCACCTTTGACTTCCATGGGTGACCTTTCACCTTGGGTGACCTTTCACCTTGGACGCACACCAGAGTGCTGGTCTTGAACAGCCCCAGAAGCCTTGCAGAAATGCAGCATTTATGTTACTTTAGAAGCACTATGCCCAGAGGTGCTTTCCTCATAGGGACTGGAAGGAAGTATTATTATTTCTCCAAGTTAGCATGATTCTTGAAGTGATGCTGCTCTTAGGTCCTAGACAGATAGTCTAGCAACGCTCTCTTGTCTCTCAGGAACAAGGGCAGGGCCTAGGGTCCAGGTGTGCAGCACAGCACAACTCGGATATCTATCGGGGAGGCTCCAGAATGGAAGTATAGAAGGTCAGCATCTTCATCCTGACATTTATGTTCTCTCATTTTGCTCATGAGAAACAGAAGTCACTGATTTAGTTGCCCAGGGTCAGGGCCCTAACTTGATCTCATGTTTTCTTTCAGTACCAGGCACTGAAGTCAGGATTACATCCTGAGTGACATCCTCAACCCTTTTTAAATTTGAAGATAGGATATTGTTAAGTCACTAAATTGCCCTCAGCTACATCCTTAACTCCCTCTTTTTCTTTTAAGATAAGGCATTGCTAAGTTGCTAAATTGTCCAGGCTGGGTTAGAACTTGCCATCCTTCTGCCTCAGACTCCCAGATTGCTGAGGTTACCGGGAGGCAAGGTTTTTACATGAGCGTTCTTGTTTTGATGATAGCTCATGCACGATTTGCCTCTTGAACCCCTAGACTGAGGGCTGCCTAATGAAATGTAAAACCTTCTGAGTTGGACGGAGTGAGATGACAGCTTTCTACTAAATGTCTGTGTTCTTGTCTTTGTTATGAACAGAACTCCAGGTGAAAAATGGTGTTGTGGCCATGACAAGGCCATATCCCCTGGTGTCTTTGTAGGGGAGATGACCATATGCCATAGAGCTGGCTAACAAGAGGAAAGTAGAAATCACAAGCTGTAAGTATAAGAAGATTTCCTTATAGCAGGAAAGATTAAGTGACTATGTCATTCTTCCAATTACTCTCTTCTTTTTGCTGAGAACTTGGATGGCATATTAGAGGCAGAACAGTCTGCTTGTCAACCCGAGATGGCCATTTGGCCAAGAGAATTGCATGGACCTCATTTTGACATGATTCAGCTGCTGAATCAATGTCTGCAACTGCCTGCCTGCTAACTTGACTAGACGCTATAAGTTGGGCTTCCTGTTATTTGCAGACATATTTCTCTGATATAGTGAAAAAGAAATATCTACATATATGTCTTGATTTTTCTGGGAAATAAAATTTTACATCATTAGGTTGTACTGAATATATTAGAAAACAGATTATTAGAGAGTGAAATGATTTGCATTACTCCAAGATTTTTCACACGATGAGAGGTCTGCAGGGTCTCTTCAGTGGCACCGTCTTAAGTGTTTGTTTATAGATCATTTTATACTCAGTAGAGGAGAAACTAAATGCTGAGTTGTTCCATGTTATTGCTAATTAAAAATCAATCAGAGAAAAAGATAAAGCAAATCTGAAAGTATAGTGATCAGAGAGATATTCATGTTACTAGTTAATTCCTTTCTTAAAAAAAAAAAATCAGGCTGAAAACATTGTGTTCCTCATTCAATGCCAGACATTCAGCTAGTCAAATAGACTTGAACTCATTTATTTCTCACTATGCATCATTTTCTCTATGAAACTTACTCCAAGTATTTCCTTTCCATGTCTGGTATAAGCACCTCCAGCCTCCTGGATGCTCAACTTCAAATTTCCACCATGTTTCTCCCTTCATCCCTGCAACATTTAACTAGCTGTCCAGCCTTGAGTGGAATGGGGCACGGAGAAAGGGATCCCAAAGTGGATTTATTCGGCTCTATCTGCCCCTTGCTCTGACTACTCATTAGCTGCTTGTATGGGAAATGGCAGTTTGCATGATGATGACATTGGAGGCTTAAGCAACTGCTTTAATGTGTTAGTTTTGGAGACCAAACATCCCAACTGCAGCCAACAGAACACTTTTAATTGGGACACAGAGGTAAAGGGACTTTCTGTTGCCATAGTTTCAGAGGCACATATGTGGTCAGCTGTCTAAGGCTGGATTTATTTTCAGATGTGAGATACTCCTGGCAGTGAGCTCTAGTGACCCAGGGACATCTGCTGTTCTGGTAGGAGTGGAGCATGGTCCCACAGCTTGACTGAAGCTGGGCTCTTAGGCAGAGCCCATTCTGTAATGGTGTTGCTTTCCACGAGTTTAGTTTCATATCCTTAGATTATGCCCACATGTTTGAAGAGGAATATATTAGCAAACATTAGCCCGTCCTGTAATGAGTACTTTGCCAATAGATTATTGAGCTGAGGGGCAGAAAAGAGTAAGAGTAAGGAATAAAGAGTGGGATGGGGCATGGAAAAAGTATCCAAATTAGGGACCCTGGGGCCTGGACCTACCGTCAGGGAGTCAGATGGAAAGGTCAAGGGCATAAAACGAAGGAGAAACCTGAGTCGGACAATAGGAATGTTTATAGCCACACACATGCCTGGAACTCGACTTTCTACTGAATAAATATGGGTCAGAAGAAAGATTGACTGCATTTGTGACTCCCCTTATGCATAACATATGCTAGCCTGGTAGGTGAGAAGGAGAGACTTCACTTGAATCCACTGACACTTTTTCATTCTGAGGGAGAGGGGGGTTGGGGTTAGGCATAGCTGGGTCTTTAAGTGTCCTGGGCCAGAGTGGCAACTTCTCTCACCCATTGTTCTTGGTGTGATGTCTCTGCCAGGCAAAGTATGGGGACTCCCCACAGTCAACTCTTGGTGACCACTTCAGCGTGATGAAGAACTTTGTAAGCACAAGGATTAAACTTCTATTGCAGCACGATCCATCTTTTGCTCTTTCTGAGATTCGGCAGTAAACATAAAACTTCCCTCTTTTTCCTTCATCAAAATCTCACAGGTCACATTCAACTACGACACTATTCATAAGTAAAAGAGGAAGTAAAGCTTCAGCCACTTAAAAAGTAAAAACAAAATTAATGACAAACATTCACTTGAATGATTGTTAGGTAAAGGAAGAAATAAGAAACATAATTAGAATCTAATTGGACTATACTGACAGTGAGGCACCTCAATACCAAAATCTGTGAGGTTTGACCACAGTAGTCAGAGAAAATGCATGGTTTTAAATCCCCTTATTTTAAAACAAAGAATGATCTGCACGCACTTAATTAATACAGTAATTAGAAAATAATGTATGCCTAACATAAAGCGAACAGATTATAACAGGGCTTATGAATTTAAAAAAGTAGCATGACAGACAAGTTGCCAGCAAACAGATTAAGAATTAAGGCAAAACATAAGCACAAAAAAAGAAGAATTAGAGGGTATGGTGATATTGAAGGGGAGCGTAAAATTCCACTAAATGGTAGCAAACTGGAAAAGTACCAAAGGAATGTTTGATTTTCTGAAAGAATATAAGTTGTCATAATGGACTCAGGAAGAAGTAAAAAGAGAGAAGAAAAAATTTAAATTTGTGTTGCTGGTACTTTCAATAAATGTCTGTCTGCCTGTTTTTTTCTTTGTAGTAAAATATAAATAACATAAAATGTACCACTTTGAGGCCCTTTAATTGGACAATGCCATGGCATTAAGTACGCATGACTTTCATCATTATCCATTTCCGGAAATGTTTTCATCATCCTGGATAAGCTCTAGGACTCATTAAATGATGACCCCCCCTTCCCTCCTCCATCCACCTTGCCGTGACAGTCTCTGTTCTGCTTTTTGTCTGTATGAATTTCTCTCCTACTCGTGGATGTATACAACAGTTGTCTTTTTGTGTCTAGTTTGTTTTGCTTAGCATAATGTCTTGATGGTTCATTCCTGTGGTAGCATATATCAGAAATTCATCTGTGTGCATGCTGAAAATTCCATTGCATGTATACACCACATTTCGTTCATCCATTCAGCTGTTTGGTGGACATCTGAATTATTTTTACCTTTTGGCTGCTGTGAATAACGCTTCTGTGAACACTGGTGTAAACATACTACTTGAATTCTTTATTTCAGTTCTTTTGGGTATGTGGATCAGGAGTAGTATTGCTTCATATCATAATTCTGTGTTGAACTTTTTCAGGAACTATTACATTACTTTTCACAGTTCTGCACTATTTTATATTCTTATCAGCAATGCACGAGGATTCTAATTTCTGCACATCTTCAATAACAGTTGTTATTTTCTCTGTTTTTACTTTTTAGTTAACTATTTGTGAACAAATATGTGGATGAATGTACATCATTTACTCAGTGATAGCCAGGTTAATGGATGTGAAGTGGTATGTCACGGTTCACTGTGGTTCTGATGCGCACTAACGCCTAATGAGGTTGGGTGTTTTTTACATGTGATATTGGCCATTTGAATGCCCTCTAGGGAGAAATGTATCTTTAAGTCCTTTACTCATTTTAAAAAATGGTTTGTTTTTGTAGAGTTATAGGATTTATGTATCCTGAGTGTGAATCCAATATCAGATATATGATTTACAAATATTTCCTCCCATTGTGTGAGTTGTCTTTGTACTCGCACAGTCTCACGGCTGTGGCCTTTGATATACAAATTTTTAATTTTGACGAGGTCAGTTTACCTGTTCTTTCTTCTGTTGGCTGGTTTTTTTTGGTGCCATATCCAAGAAATCACAGCCAAATCCAATGTCACAGATATTCTTCTCCTGTCTTTCCATCTCAGAGTTTTATAGTTTTAGACTTTATGTTTAGATCTTTGATCCATTTTGTATTATTTTTGTATATTGTGTAGGGTTTGGATCCACCTTCATTTTTCTTCATGCAGATATTGTTTTCCCTCAATCAGTTTTACAGAAAAAAGTGTCCTTTTCCCACTGAGTGACCCAGGGACTTGTGTCAGAAATTAACCGCCCATGTGTGTGAGGATTTACTTTTGGGGTCTGCTTCTCAGCAAGCTAGCTTCAAGCTGTTTTCGTTTCTATAGTTTTGTAGTGAATTCTGAAGTCAAGAAGTATAATTCCTTTAGATGGTTCTCCTTTTCTCAGGCTTATTATAGCTACTGGTGTCTCTTGAGAGTCTATGTGAATTTTAGATTTCTGGAGACAGGGTCTCACTATGCAGTTCAGTCTGTCCTTGAACTCACTCTATAGCCTAGGCTGGCCTCAAACTCACAGTGATCCTCCTGCTTTAGCCTCTCAAGTGCTGGGTATACAACCATCTGAATTTTAGAATGGATTTTTTAATTTATGAAAAATCAATATTTTAATATGGATTGCACTAAAGTAGATCACTTTGGGCAGTATTTTTTAAATAATATTAAGACTACCTATTCACAAATATGTAACGTCTTTTCATTTATTTATGTCTTTAATTTCTTTTAGCAATGTTTTGTTGTCTTTGGTGTTCAAACAGTTGGTTACTTAGGTTGAATTTATTCCTAAGTATTTTATTATTTTTAATGTCATTGAAAATTGAATCAGATTGTTAAATGTTAGCCCAGGTAATATAACTAAGTTTTTTGCTTGTGACTTTTTATTTTGTAACTGCTGCATTTACTAACTGTAACATTTTTGGGGGGTGGGAAGGAGTTAGTTGGGTGTTTCTAGTTATATGATCATGCCGTCTGTGAACAGAGACATTTTTACTTCTGTGACTTAAGCTATTTTATTTCTTTTTAAAAAACTTGCTCTGCCAACAGCTTCCAATTAGATGTTAAATAAAGTGTAAAGAGCTAGTGTCCTAGCTACTTTTTTTGTTCTGTAGCAGAAAATGCCCCTCCCCCCAGTATACTACAGTTGCCCAGGTGACAGTTCCGGTTCCAGTTCTGGTTGCTTCTATCTCTTAGAAACGGCTGGTCACTGTGATACACAGCTGCTGGTCACTATGATGCATATTGTAAGAATCAATCCCCAATTGACAAGCCATTTTGCCTCTATACTTCCTGATTGCTTATCCCATATAAGCCCTAGATCTCCAGAGATCAGGGCCTGATAATTTGAGAATGATCCTTGATCAGTGTCCATCGACATGAATAAATCTGCCTCCAAATTCTGGGTGTCATTTCGGTGTTTCTGTTTGCTGATGCAGTTCCTGAGACAAAATACCCAACACCTAAAGTTAGAGGAGGGAAGGTTATTTAGCTCACAGTTTGTAGAGGTTTCAGTCCATAGTTAGCTGTCTCTAAGGCAGGGTGTCATAGCAGACACACATTGCAGAGGAGAAACAGCTCATGATGGGCTGAAGGTAGCAGAGTAAGAAAGGGCGACCACAGCCCTTTCTGTCCCTTATCTCTTATCCAGTCTATCTGTCCTTAGGACAGGTAACACTCACACCTTTAATTCTAGTGCGCCTGCTCCTAGCATGAATCAATCTGAGCATCACACACTAGATCCAGCCACCTCTGCAAAAGCCCCACCTATGACCACATGAGGCTTTGGGAGGACTTCTAGACACAAGCTGTAACACCTGACATACTTATCATGTTCCTAATTTTAGGGGTTGAATATGAAACTACCTTTATATTTTTCATACATAGAGTTTATAATTTTGAGAAAATTTACTTTTTTTAGCCTATTGAATGTTTTCTTTATGTTGAATTTTATCAAATGTTTTTTCTGCATTGAGATAATCATCTTTTGTTCATTCTATGTACGTGGTGCATTGCATTCATTGATTTTTGTGTGTTTAGCCATTCTTGCCTTCTAGGAATAAATACTATTTGGCGTTTGAGTATAATCCTTTTAATACACCACTGAATTTAGTTTGCTAGTATTTTGTTAAAGCCGCCTAACTTGCCTGGTACAGTGTAGGAATTGTAAGCTGGCATGAAAATTTAAAGCAGATTCTTGTTGGTGCAGAGCACAAATGAGTTATCTATGCAGATGGTAGTTGTTTTCTTCTTCACTTGCCTTTGATGAAGTTTATATGAGATAATTATGTTTCTATTAACTGAGTATCACTCTATAATTGTAAAAAAAATTGCAGTTGTTTTGATGACATTCTGAATGCTTCCATGTAAATATAATGAAGTAAGATCATGGAAAATAACACTTTCTAATTTTATAGAGCTATTTGTTATAGTTTGGATCTAGAATTTCCCCAGGGGTCTGGATGTTGAAGGCTTGGACCTCAACCCACAGCACTGTTGGGAGCTGATAGGTGAGGCCTTAGGAGGTGAGACCCAGTATGAAGTCACAGGGGGTCACATGTGGACATGACCTTGGAGGGGACATGGGGACCTTGGTCCCTCCTCTTTCTTTCTTCACTTGCTGGCTGCCATGAAGTGAGATGTTCCCTCTGCCACACGCTCCTTCTCTGAAGTTCTGCCTCACCACAGGTCTGAAAGCAATGCTCAAAGTATCCATGGACTGGAACATTTAAAACCATGGGCCCAAATCAACTTTTTCCTTTGGTGAGTGTCTCAGGTGTTTTGTTGTAGTGATTGCAATCTACTACCACACTGATATAATTCTGCCTGTCAATGATGGGAAAGACAACAGAACTGCAGACTAATGCTTTTGGTATATAGAATGCTAAAATTCTAAACACATAGAAATCAGCAATTTATTGAATGAATTGTATACTGTAGGTAAGTAGTAAAGATCTAAAAGGCAATATTAGCATATTGGAAATGTATTAATTATTCCAAGGAGAAAAGCCATGTAATTATCTCTATAGACAAAAAAGAAGATTCATAATAAAATACAAAATTCATTCAGGCCCAAAACTTGAACCTGAAAGTGAAAGTTATAGATTTAGTATAAGACAGACTATCAGATTAAGAGAAACCATCATATTTAATTATAAAAATCTAGTAGTAAAGAATGAAAGAAGAGCATTTTGGCAGAAGCAACCAGTATGATTGAAAAATATTCAGAGAGATGTAATCAATGCAACAAGATAAGAAATCAAAATAAGAGTTATAACTTTTAGGAATAAGAATACAAAATTATTCTTTTTTTAAAAATAGATGTTTTGTTAGAAAACCTAATCTCATAAATTGTGACAGTTTCAGAACACAAAAGGAGACTGGTAGCGTAGCTAGAATTAAAATTATTTTTAATTTAATTAAAAATACATAGGTAATAATGACTATAATATGTAATGGAAAAGAAGTCCATGCTATCATATTTGTTGAGAATGGTCTGTGGCCCAAGTATGCTCTAATAAATCATAGTAGACCTAAGTTCTTGATCTCAAGGGAGTCCAGGAGCCCACTACTTTGCTCAGAGGTCTTCCTTGTAGGACTATTAGTGTGCAGAACCTGGGGAAATGCTTTATTCCCTCTCTCCTGGAAGATACACAAAGAGCTGTGAGATAATAGCTCCTCCCTTTACACAAGTCAAGTTCCCATGTACAAACAGTGTGAATCTTTTGTGGTTATGACTGACTGCATGAATGTCCTCTCTCCATGTCTACTGATGCACCAAGCACAGAAGTGGCCACATATGCTTCTTCTTGAATGTTCACAATGGATTCACCTCACTTCGAGAGAGCTAGTATTACCTCATGAGAAAGGTGAGATAATTCAGGGTATGAAAGAATAAGTACATTTGCAGAAGACCCCGAGTTATGGTTTGTGTCTGGGTGTCCCCCCAAAGCCTCATGCAGTCATGGGGCGGGCTTTTAGAGTTGATGATTGGTTCATGGTCCAGTGCTGGGGTTATGGGTGGGAGTGCTACACCCACCTTGGGTGGATAGTTTGAATATGTAAGGGAGGGAAAGAGGTTGCCTGCCTGCTCTCCTCCATTTTGCTGATTTTGCTTTTGCTGTCTTCTGCCACCATGAACTGGAACCCTCTGCCATGTGCCACTCTGCCTTGAAGCCAGCCAAGAATTATCTGAAACCTCCACAAACTGTGAGCTATATAAAGCTTTCCTTCCTTTATTTTGAACATCAGGTATTTTGTGTCAGCAATGAGAGAAAAGTAACCAAGACATGCTATAGTGAGGAAAAATGGTGTAGCGCCTGTCTGCTAACCACTGCCAGTGCCTCTTCTGGTTGTATGTTTGTCAGCAAAGTATAACTAGTGAAATGGATCCCAGTTCAAAGGGTTTCCTCCTATTAAAAAGTCTTCCTTTTCTCTTTGTTAAGTTCCTGTGGAGGGATAGGAAGAGGGAGAATAACTAGCATTTGTAGCTCCTGGCACAGTATCTGGAATACAAAAGGTGCTCAGTCAACAAATACTTGTAGAATGGATGAATGGAACATGGAGAGGAGGCGTCTGTGTGGAGGGGGAAGTTCACCTGGAGACAGCCTTCAGAAGAGTACTGTGTGTCCTGCACTCATGGGACAGAGAAGTAAAACTTTTCTTGATGTTGTCCCCATCAGGTGGAATCTAAGAACTGCTGCTGGCGGTGGTGCAAGTGGAAGAGGAGGTGGATGGTTGGGAAGTCATTCTCTATTTCCTTCTCCAGAGAGAAGCCAGGTATCGCCAGCGGCATCTAAAGCTGTGAAAGGTCCTGTGAACACTTTGTCACATTAGACACATCTGCCAAGATTTCTCACAAGCCACTGGCTCCAAGCAATACAGCATTGAGATTTAGGTCACTATAGGATTTGTGTAACTTCAGTCTTATGGGGGTAGCTGTAGGACTTGCAAAGATTTCATAAGCTATCCCTCCCAGAAATGAGTAGTTCTATTTTTCGTCTTTGCATCCCTGCTTTCAGTTAAGTGAGAATTTTGTTTGTTTCCAAGTAGCTTTTATTTTTAACCAAAAGTAAAATAGATACGAGCTTTTAGCTCAGTTATTTGAGAAACATCCACGTTTCAAAGAAGACTTTTAAAAATGTGTTACTGGAAATTGATGGGCAAGCCATGTGTGCTTTCCTTTGCTGACATGTGCAGCCAAGTGGAACAGACAGTTCTTTTATTTGTAGCAGCTGTCCATTTACAGCCTTGTTTTCTGTTTACTCCAAATTGCTGGGGGTTAGACTGGAGCCAGCCATACCACAGCCACCGTCCATCAATAATCTCTTGAAAAGGAAGGGAAATAAATTAATATTTATTAAGAGCTTATAACACCTAGTGTTTTACATGAAATTGAAGTCAGATGAACTCTTTTAGCTCTTTTAAGATCTAGATTTGTTGATCCAAAATGCTATTCCATGAAAAATGGCAAGTCCAAGATACCCCTAAAAAACTTCTCCCAGTTTTCTTGGGCTTGAGTTCTCATGGTCATCTATGTCTCTCAGCACTTAATTTTTTAGCCAAAAAAGTTGTTTGGACATTTTGGTCCTTACTAAGCACCGTATCAACATAGATGTGAGATAGGTCTCTCCATGGTCTTATTCATCCTTTACCCCATCCCAAGTTAGGAAGGAATTCAGATTTTACTGAAGGTTGGGATATTGATCTGGATTCTCTGGAGAAATGGATGCCATAAAATGTAGATGCACAGAAAGAAATTTACTATGAGGGATTGGCTCTCACACTCATCCTGGAGGCTGAGAAGTTCCATGATCTTCCATCTGCAGGGTGGACCTTGGACAGCAGGTGGTGCAGTTGCAGTCTCACCTTGAAGGCCTGAGAATCAGCAGGTGCCAGCGGTATAAATTCTAGTCCAAGTCTTCCATCCTAAGAACCAAAGTCTGATGGTCTAAGTTCTAGTCCAAATCTGAACGCTGCAAAACCAGGAATCCTTATACTCAAAGGCGGGAACGGACGGACGGATCAGCACAAGCTCAGTCAAGTCAACCTTCTTCCATCTTTTTGTTCCAGTTAGGGCCTCTGAGGACTGGGTGATGTCCACACTGGTGGAGACAATTTCTTTACTCTGTCCACTAATTCAAATGCTGATCTTTCCCTGGGACACTGGAATGAAACACCTAGAAATAGCATTTTACCAGCTCTCTGAGAAGTCTGTAGCCTAGTCATGTTGACATACTCTATAACTTGAAACCCACCTCAGCTGTATTATTAGGTCTCTCTTCCTTTTTTTCCTTTTTTTTGAGACAGGGTCTCACTATGCAGTTCAGGCTGGCCTTGAACTCATTAGGTAGCCAAGACTGGCCTTGAACTCATGGTGATCCTCCTGCCTCAGCCTCCTAAAGGCTGGGATTATAGGCATGTGGCCCCATGCTATTTTTATGTCTCTTTTGCTCTCTGTTATGAGGCTATGGTCAAGCCAGATCACAATGCACTTAGCAGCTTACTGACTTTTCTTTCCAAGTAAGATTCCATTTATTTTAATGGCTTTAAGTATATTATTACCCCTAATGTAGTTATATACATGCTAACTCATTTAGTATGGGACAGTTTCATAAAGCGTATATTGCTATTCCCAAATTACAGATGATATTTTGGATAAATGGTTTAATAATAAGTAGAATGGCAATAATTTGAGTAAATTTAAGAGGTCATGTAGCTGGTTGTTGAGAAAAAACCTTCAGACTGAGGTATGCCTACCTACAAAGCCCATTCTTTTCTGATCTTCTCTTTGTAGTTCTGTGTGATCATCTTTCAGAACAGACCAAAGAATTTTCTGATTCCATCACATCCCACCCGTGAGGGGGCCCAGTTTTGGGGATTGCTAATTGTGTATCACTACTTCCCTATTAGAGTCGAGTTCTAAAATATCTCCCCAAAGTCTTATGTGTCCAGAGGGAGCGCTACAGTCTTCAGTTGATTAATCCATTTATGAGTTCATAGCTTAATGTGTTGTTATGATGTGGGATCTGGTTGGAGGAGCTTGGCGGCTGGGGTGTGCCTTTGGAGGCTCCCTCTCTCTGTCTCTCTCTGTGTCTGCCTCCTGGACGCCATCGCAGACAGCTCTTCTTCACTGTGCCCTTTCACCATGTTACTTTTGCCTTGGAGCCAGCTAACCAGGGACTGAACCTTCTGAAACTCTGAACCTTGTGAATGTCAGGGATTTTGTCCCAGCAGTGGAGATGATTCACTCACCCACTGCTTCACTCATTCAATGAAGTCACAGAGTGCTTTCAAATAAGCACCAAATGGTACTGGATACTAGATACCCTGAATACTGCATAGATGGGAACGGGCAAAAAAAAAAAAATCTAGGTGGGAGAAGATAATGTTCTTCTTTGGGTCAGAAATGATCAACTCATCAAGCTCCCTACTTCTACATAAGACTGTGCAGAATCAGAATGGGGCATGTGAGAGAGGACCTTAGCTCTTTAGGGTTTTCGGTCATGCTTAATCAGAAGAAAGAGCAGTGGGGAGGGTGGCTCAGGGCATAATACGGAAGGATTCACTGAAGCCAGATGCAGCTTCTTGGGTCCATCTATGGAGGAAGATCGTTTAGCTCCAGGTCCCCTCCCCATCTGCCTGCTGTGCACCATGTCTCTGCTTTGGCCAGCCAGACATTGCTGACAGAATTTTCAGAGTCCTGTGGGATTTTATACACTAACCTATGAGTCGCGGAAATAAATCTGTATGAACTCTTAGGCACCTGGGGCTTGGCAAACAAAGAAAGTCAAAAAAGAGTTCTTTAGGCCTGCCGGGTGGGGGCTGGGGAAGAGGAAAATAAAAGATGTGAGATTGTTTGGCCTAAGAGGGAAGACAGCCTGCATGCAGTGGTGTGAAACAACAAGCACAGCCTCTTTGTCTCCTTCTCAAGAGGGAGTCCCTCGTCTCTTCAAGATCTTGAGCTAGATTTTTTTTTTTTTAGGTCTAAGTCTCAGTTTTATTTACAAAACAACAATCCCTTAGGCCCTTCCAGATCTGACATCTGATTTTTTCCACACGTTCTGGAAACAAGGAGCTTGGCCCACTATTGACTGGGCAGAGCTGATGTCATTACAGGGAGACATTTGTTTTCCTTGCTGGTTGGTTCTCAGTGCTGGTCTCTTCTGCCTGTGGATGGATTTCTTGTCTCTCTGCTGGAATCACCTTTCATTATTTCCTGCCCCTGTTCTTCTGTCTTTGTCATCCTATTGACAAATGATGGAAAAACAGCCCCATGGCAGGGATCAGGCTTTGCTTATGACTGGAGGAGGCTCTGCTCCAACCACCACAAAATTCTTAAACTGCAGGCCCGTGGAAGTATCGATTTTGATTTTGTTTTCTCCTTTTGGTTAGGAATCTTAATTGAACTGTGGGTAGCCACAATTACCACAGGCTCACCCCTATTAAGCCCCAAACACACTTTCCTGAAATTTCTACTCAATCAATACCACCTAGTTTCAATGAGAAGAGAAAGGTTACAAATTTTATATATAAAAGTGGGTATTGAAAAATTCCTCTGGTCAGCTCCAGGTCAGCATCCAATTCACAGCACTTTATGAGAGTAATTCTTTCAGAGAGAGATTTTTCAGCCCATGAAGTGACTTTCATGAGACATGGGGGCCAGCTGGGATGTCAGTGTGAAAATTCTTCTCTGTATAAAAAGCCGATGGGGGTGGGAAGAAGCAGCCAGGCCTATCTATCTCCAGCTGGGTTTGGAGGGAAGAGGGGTTGCTAGTGATTCGGCCCCATGGACGCTCGGGTGGGGACTCCTGTCAGAAGCTTGTTCCCTGTAACTGCCAGAGGAGAACACTCCTTCATTAAGCTCCTTCTAGTTACTGGTCGCACAAACTTCATTGCACTTATTCAGTAATAGTTGAGTATCTAGTACAAGTCAGGGGCAACCAGTTCACCTGTGTCGGGGAGCATAACTCTTGCAACTACCTTGAATGTAAGGTATTATCATCCTGAAGATTTGGATTGTCCCCTTGTTGGGAATCTTGTAAGAATGTAGCTTCTGCAGTAAGCTGTGTTAGTGTAAGTCCTTCAGGAAGCAGATACTGAGGAATTAGACATACAGGAATTCACTGGGGCAAACACTAATGGGGGGGGGATGAGAAGGGCCAGAGAAGGCTGGGAGAGCCATCAGACTGTGGTGCAGATCTGGCCCCTATAGAGCATATATGAAAGAAATAAAGAAAGAAAGAAAAAGAAAGAGAATGGGGAGGGAAGAAAGAAAGGAAGGAGGTTGCAATACAGCTCTGAGGAGCCATGTTGAAGGGGAATCTGGAGCCAAAGCTTCCAGGAGAGAAGTCTTGCCTCTCCTGAGAACAAGCCATGCTCTCCATTGGCCCAGGGAAGCATGTAGGATGTGTGGCTTTGCATGGAAGTGGTAATGGAGAACAGAACATGGCATCAGAGCTGGGGGTCAGTTAGTAGTCCCCTGCAGTGGAGGTCCGAGTGGAACTGCCTCAGTCCAAATCTGCGTTGCCATCTGCTGTCTAGCCCATTGAGGGCAAGTTGGGCAATTTCTTACAGCCTCGATTTCCTCATCTTTAAGGCAAGCCAATTCATACCCCATGTAACTATATGGAGAAGTAATGAGATGATGCATATTAGGAAAGCATTTTGTGCAGTGCTGATACGTGGTAAGCTCTCAGTGCCTGCTAGTTGTTACTAGGTATTATTATACGAGTAGTTCAAACTTCATTTTTTTCAGATGAAATGTTTGCTAAACTTAAATCTGCTACCACCAGATATGCCACTTTATAGTGGAGCTTTGTACCTGAAGGGGAGTGGAAGCCCTGTCTGATTGACATTCTTTTACCCTAACCCTTGGAACATCTCTCAGGAAACCCAGGGATTGGAGAAATGTAAGGTGGAATCAGATTCTACACACATTTGGTTCATGGCTATTTTTTGAATTTTTTATGGTGATGACTTAAACCTTACTTTAAAATTAATATATAGCAAAGTTGATCTCTTGAAGGTATGCATGTCTATGAATTTTAACACATGTAGAGGTATTATGGTTGATCTAAAATTGAAATCATCAGTCTCCCAGAAGTCTCATGTATTCGGAGGTTAGGGTTTAGGAAGGTGATTAATCCTATGGGCTATGGGGATTAATCCTTAGTGGATTAATCCAGTGATGAGTTAGTTCATAGCTGAATGTGCCCCCTCAGCTATGGGCTTGGTGGAAGGAGGCGGTCCCCTAGCGGTGTGACCTCTCCTTTCTTGCTCCACGCCCTGGCTGCCATAGTTTGAGTGCTCCTCCTCCACCATGCTTTCCTACAGTGCCATTTTGCCTTGCAGCCAGCCAACCATGCACAAAACCCTCTGAAACTGTGAGCCATGAGCCTTCTTTAGATTGCTGGTGTTGGGTATGTTGTTGCAGAAACAGACACGTGACCAAAGCAATATGTCTGTCTGAGATGGGGTCTCACTCTACCTCTTAGGTTGGCCTCAAACTCCTTGGCTGAAGCAGTTCTTGTGCTTCAGCTTCCTGAGTAGCTGGAACTATAACTAATAGTGTGCTGCTGCATGCACCTAGCTATAGACTTGTCTACCACTACAGTGGACATAGCATAGCCTTATCCCTTATATCTTTATCGTCACATCCACAGCCACTGTTGACCCTTTAGCAACCACTGATCTGTGCGTAGTTTTCTTGCTGAGCTTATCAAATACATGGAATCATTTTGTCCTTTGGGATCAGCTTCTTCCCTTCAGCATAATGCCTTTGAAGCTCATCCAAGTTGTGTATATCAATAGATGGTTCCTTTTATTGCTGAGTAATAACCCAGTGTATGGATGCCCTGCAGTTTGTTTAAGGAACTTGGCCATATTGTCAGTTTAAAATAATACCTGGCACCGAGTCAGGAGTGCTTGGTAAATGCAAGCTGTTATCACAGGGTCTAAGAATGTGTCATTTTTCTTTATCTACATTTTTTGTTACCATTACTTTCCTGCATCTAAATTACTGAATGGGATGAGTCAAAATTTGTTTCCTTTGTGCCTCAGCGACTAACTGGGGGAGGCAGCACCTGGTAACATCTTTTCTTTGTCAATTTCTCACTTTCCAGGTCAGGTTTTCTCTTAGTCATAAACAGTGACTTCAGGCTGGACCTGTATCATACACTGCCACTGAATACATACCCAGGACTGGAGTTTACTTCGCTTCACTTTTTCTCCCAGATGTTTGTACTTTATACCCCTGAGCTACTCGTCAAGCGTGTGCCCTTTTATCCATCCCAGCCGACACTTCTCAAGCATTTCGGCAACTCTGACCTCATTCTTTATTTAGCAACTTCATCCTTTCAGTCCCAAGCTGTTAAACATTGATCTTCACGAATATCAACATCATTAGGATTTGTTTGAGTAATGAAGACATGAGCACTATTAAAACTGCAACCGGAGTCTAAGGAGAGTGGGGCTAGTGAAATTGAAGGCCTCCCACTCTGCTGACCCCTCAGGAGGGACGGGCTGGCTTTTCAAAGGCGGTCTGGGGCAGAATTTATTATTGGGAGCTGGGGAAGGCTGGAAATCTCTATCTAGTGGAGTAAGATAAATTTGGAGTTCCGAGAGGGGCAAACTCGAGGGCGAGACTCAGGAGGAGAAAGGACATCTAAGCAAGACAGAAATGTCTGCTATGGTACTTGGCTTGGAACTGCATGAAGTGAGTCAGTGAAGAATACCCAGGGATGGGTTTTCATTACTTTCCCTGTGTGTTTTAATTTATGATCATTAAAATGGAAGGCGCTCCTTTAATAATAAGTGTAGTGACAAGATGGAAATAAAGACAGGTCCCAGGAAGAACATAGCTCATTGTCCACTGTCCACACGGAAGTCAGGGAGATAGGAAGGGAGGAAGGAGATGGAAGGACCAGGGGGAAGCACCTTCTTGGGGGTCCAAAGCCTTATTCAAACAGATTCTCTTCAGGGTTGTAATTGTAGGGTTTAAAGCAAGCAGACGTGAGTACCAGGAGGTCACCTGTGACTGAGGTGTAATCTCTGCACTCCACATAGGACATGAGGGTCAGCTGGGTCAAATAGGTGGCATCTAGCTGTCTCATGGGGAGGTGGTCACCAAGGGGTAGTTGTAGTCACACTTTATGAAAATATAAGCCATCCATTTGCTACCCTGCCTGCCCTCTGGGATCTACTTGGTAGCGAATAGATACCAGAGTTGCAGTTATGACTGTTCTCTTCAGAACAGGGCTGTCTGGTTTTCCAGCTTGAAATTGTTTATGTAGACTCCTCTTCTATGCCTTCTGTCCTTGGATGTCTTACTAACATGCAGATGACTTCTGAGGATGATTTCACCCTGGAAAACACAGGGGCTGGTTCTTATTTCTGTATCAACAGAAAGAAAGGCAGAGAGAGTGGGTGTTGGGTTGGGACAAGAGGAATAAACTGAGGTAATAACTCTATGACAGCAGGAGTTTAAAGCCAGAGAGAGCAGTGCAGGCCCTGCTTCCTGCCACTTCTCTACCATCAAGAACTCAACTCATGTTGAAGAGGGATGAGAGGGGTGTTGTGGACTAAATTGCGTCCTCTCACAAGTCCTATGTTGCAATCCTAACTCCCACTTCCTTAGAATGGGTAACTGGGGAGAATTCCATTATTTGGAGTATGTGGCTTTATTTGGAGACAGGGCCTTTAAAGAGGCAGTTAAGATTAAATAAGTTAAAAAAGATGGGACCCTAACTCAATAGGACTGGTGTCTCCACAAAAAGAGGAAGCGACATCAAGGATGAGTGAGTGCCCATCAAGGGGATGGGTGTCCACAGCCAGGAGGAGGCCTCAGCAGGAACCAACCTTGATCTTGGATGTGTGACTTTCATAGCTATGAGGGACACAGTTCTGTTCATTAATCCACCCAGTCTGTGGTATATGGCAATCGCAGGCTTGGCAAAGTAACACAAGGGGTTAGGAGATCTCACCTAGATCTCAGGAAGTGTGGAGGTCTCAGTTGACATCTGTAGTCAGGGTTTACAAGGGAATAGATTTAACACAGGACACATAATTTATAGGATTATTTTATAATAGTTACCCAAACAGTCAAACACAGACGAGTGCAGGAGATTTGTCCACATGCTAGAGACCCAAAGAATTCAGCTGAAGGCCTGGATCCCATGCCAGTGTCTTACATGAGTCCAGCTGAAGACCTAGATAGAGCCCATGGCAATGTCCTTCAGGAGTCCAGCTAGAGGCCTATAGCCCATGACAATGTCTCATGCAAGTCTGTGTCAAGGATCTGCACTGGGAAGGCCCAAAGGCCAGTGGTGGAAGCTAGAAAGTCTGTGCTAGTGAGATGAAGGATCTGTGCCAGCAGGCTGAGGGATCTTCACTGGAGCCGGGAAGCAATGCTCAAGGTAGGGACCAGAGCTCCCGCAAAGAGAACCACAGCTGTTTTCAGTGACGGTGAGAATCTGAGCTCCTCTGACGATAACAGCTGAGTTCATATCAGGAAAACCAGTGTGACAAGCTTCTCCAGGAGAATCAACAGCACCATCTTCCCCTCCAGCTCTCACTTTATGCTATTGGCAACAGTTCTCAGATGGGCCCACCACACCCAGCACCGCGCTGATTCATGTCAGCTGGGCGTTACAAGTTGACCGTTAGCTGGGCCAGGGACATAGCTCAGCAGCACAGCTCCTGCCTGGAAAGTGCAAAGTCCTAAGTTTGATTCCTGGTACCCCCCCAAAATAAAAAAAAAACAAACAACAAGTTGACTGTTAGTTAGTCCATACAACATCTGAGATGTCTTTGGTAAGAAATGGTGTCTCCATCCTGTCTTGAATAGAGACTGACAAAGAGGCTGCTGAGGTGCAGTGATGCAGAGCTGGGGTACAGAACTTGGATAGCGGGCTGTTGGTGTGGTGTGAGACTCACCGGCCTGTGACCTTGGACGGCCATCTCTCTGAGCCCTACTGTCCTCCAGCAGCAAGAGGACAGTAAACCTGCCTTATAGAACTGCCTTGTAGAACTCTGTGGGCCCAGACAGAACACAGAAGACCTACTGCTTGGAAGGCGTGATTGATGAACTAGCAACTTTCTGGGCCTCACTTGCCTTTTATCAGGGTCTAGTGGTGTTACTCTGTTGTTGGACTGGGAATAACAAGAAGCAGAAAGTTACCATCTTGAAGAAGACCAACTTCAGAAGTACCACTGCCATTTCTTACAGAAGAAAGACATCCCCTGAATGAAGGGTGAAGAGTGTAAACCCCTATTACTTCTCAAACGTGTAAGAGACGGTGTTCTGAATTGTCACTGGGAAAGAAAACTCCAGTGTTTTGGCTGCTTTTATAAATAATTATGGCTTCTTCAGAAAAAAATATTCTGAAAAAAACCCAAAGAATGTACCAGGAGCCTTAAAAATATTCGTACTGTTTAACACAGAAGTTCCATTTATAACCATTTATTCTAAGGAAATAATTTGAAATGCAGAAAGCTGTAGCCTTACTGTGGTATAAATTCGGAAATATTTTAATTGCCTACTGTTAGGGGGGTGGCTAAATAAGATTTGATAAATTCTTATGATGGGAGATTATATAATCATTACAAATATGTATTGAAAAGTATAAATGAAAAGGCAGAAAACAAACAAAATTGGAGGAAAACAGGAAAAACGATAGCTGTATTTGGTGTGAGTTACTTTTTAAAACTTCTGCATTCTGTTTTAGTTTTTGATAAAATTTCCATAGTCAACATGCAGTATATAAAAAAAAAAGTAAAGGTTAAATAGAAAGGGTTGATAACGATAAATAATTTCCTTTCCTGTCACATGGAGACCTTTCTGCTTACCTGAATTTGCACAGGAAGTACTGTGAAGGTCAAATGAAATAGTGTCTAAGACGATTCTGTTCCCACAGCCCTTCCTCGACCCAGGAAGATGCACAACACTGCTGCCTTCCCAGCGAGAAACGACTGAAGAGATCCCTTTCCTTCTTCCACTCATTCACTGTTATTTCTCTCCAGGGGGCTCATGGTGGTGGTCACGAAACCACTGACATCAATTTGCTGCCTTGTTTATCTGTCGGATGGGGTCCACGTTTCTTTCCACCTCCCTGGACAGACTTGGAGGGTCTCGTTTCCAGCTGCTCGTTAGAGTTCCCGAGGGGGAGAGCACTTAAGAATATTGATGCCTGGTCCCACTTCAGTGATTCAGATGCACTTGATCTTGAATAAGGTCTGGAAAATAGTGTTTCAAAACTCCCAGGAATTTTAATGTGCCAGCGTGGTGGAGAGCCAGGACTTTAGTCTTTACAGGATCCAGAGAGCAGCTTCTTGACTCTTCCGTGTGGGAGGGAGATGAGCTCAGGGCTGCTTGAAAGTCAGGGAGCAGACAGTGTTAGAGACTCCCTTCGAGCTGTGTTCTCCAATCTACCTTTATCATTAACGGGGCTTATTTGACTCCCAGTCTCTCTTCTCCCTGCACAGTGTGTGTGTAGGGGGGAGTCTTTTGAGAGTTTTTATCTTCATTATGTTTCAGGTGTGAAGACTGAATTGTAAAGAAAACCGGGACAACAGAGAAAAGCTCTGCAAAGGAAAACAGGAAGGTGCCACCGAGCTGGGCTTTGCATGGAGCATGTGAGTCCTCTGGGCGGAGAAGGGAGAGCAGGGAGCATATATCAGGAGTAGAGGAGTAGAGGTAAGAGAAACCAAAGACACAAGTGTGTTTTCCTGTTCCCTCTCACACAGCTCTCAACAGAGTACTTGGATACCAGGTTCATATGGGACTTTGCCCCACACACCATGCACGTATACCTTCACAGATTCCAGCTGGTGTCCTAGTCTAAATCAGTCCAGTTTAACACTATCCACCCAGAGACACCGGTGGATTCTCAGGTCCTGGAAGACTGCCTCCCAAACCCCACTTCAGACGCCGTTAGTCTCTTGTGTTTGCGACCAACTGGCTATAAATCATGGCCTCCATATCTCTCCCCTTGGGTTTAGTTCATTTGCTAGAACAGCTCATAGAACTCAAGCAAACACATACGTTTACCCATTTACTATGAAGGACATTGTAAAGGATACAGATAAACAGGTGGAAGTGATGGAGAGGGCTCGCATGTGGAAAGGGTCATGGCAGTTCTGTGCTCTCTGTGTGCGCTACCTTCCAGGAACCGCCACATGCCCAGCTGCTCAAAAGTTCTCTGAACCCTGTCTTTAAGGTTTTGAATGGAGAGCTCATCACCTAGACAAAGTTGATTAAAGCATCAGCCACTGCAGTCAACTTAACCTTAAGCCCCTCCCTGCTCCCTGGGGGTCAGGAATAGATAGAGGGGCTGAGAGTTCCAACTTTCTAATTACCTGATTGGCTCCTTGGAATGCCCCTCCACAGTTGAGTCTAGCTAGGAGCCCACCAGCAGCCACCTTATCAGAGTAACAGTGTTCCTATTACCTAGGGAATTCCAAGGGATGTAGGAGATCTACCCCAAGAATTGGGATCAAAGACCAGTTATTAAAGATGAATTTCATGCCAGGAAACAGGAATGGGCTTCATAAAGTCACACTGTCACAGGAAGAAAGCATAGAGACGTGACACTTATAGTGTGGTGGGCTTAGCAAGCAGTCTTTTGTTCCTGAAGGACAAAGTGAACATTTGGGGAATGTCACATGGAACTAAAAATGTACATTGGGGTTTTGAGTGCCATACTAGTAACTCTGGATTCTGTGTTGAAAAAAAAAAACCTTTACAGCCATTAGAAAAATATATGTAAGGCTCATATCTATAGTTTGGAGGCCAAGAGAGACACGGATGTCCGGGTGGTCAGTGGGTTTTCAACCTGGTTGTTGTGTGACCCCAGGAAGGACTGAGACTGGAAATTTTCAAACAGAGTGTCTGCTTCCTCCTTGAAAATTTTCTATCATCTCTCAACCATTTGCACCCCCATTCTCTCTACAGCAATTTGAGAAAGAAACGAGCCATTGCAAGCAGAGTTCCTGGCGAGGCTGACCCCAGGCATACCTGTCAAGTGGGTGCTTACTGTGGCACTTTCAGCTTTCTCCGGCCTTGCCCTGCCTGGTGGGCTCTGCACTGTGCTTCATACAGGCAATCTACTGTCCCCTCTACCAACTCCTTCTTTCAGGGAAGGTGCTGGATGTTATCTTGACTGGGACAAAGCCTGGTTCACAGCTGACAGCTTGTGGATTCTTACTGAATAGAGGGTTTTTTTAAAGACTAAAAATGTCTGAAAGCCATGATTTAGGTGAGCGTTGACTAAGAGTCAGGCATTGGCTGGTAGGTAAAGGTGGAAATTATTCAGGCAGGAAAATATTCCCAATGTCCTTGAGACCCCAACCCAGAGCTGCTGGTTGGGCCTGCCATAAGAACATGGATGAACAGATAGGCATCTTCTGTGAGTATACACATGCCCATGACCAGTACCTGCAGGCAGAGAGCTCTGTGCCTGATGTGCCCCAGGTAGGCTTGTGAATTTTAGTCAGCACAATCTTACAGCTATTCTTTATCTATTTTGCCCTCCACACATACAACTTCAACAGATAGCAAGAACTTATTGACCACCTACTAAGTTCCAAGAAATATGCTAAATACTGAGGAACAAGGATGAATTATCTTGACCCAATTTCTGTCCTGATGGTTATCTCAATGGAAGACACAGGCTCGTAAAAAGATAATTATATCACCTAGAAATCGGCACAGGGCCAGGTGCCCAGAGAAAGGACATCTTCCAAAAGTCCATTGAGTCACAGAGCGAGGAGGAATAATTCAGCAGACTGGTGACAGGAGGTAGAAGGGTTTGAGAAGGAAATAGAAAAAGGGAGAATGTAGAGAATAATTGTAAATTATCCTTTTGAGTTTAGATGAACAAATGAAGACAGATTGGGTTTTAGCTGCCAGGGCACAGGATAAAGGAAGGAGTCTTAAAATTCATTTTTATTTAATAAATAAATTTTATTTAATAAGTAAATTTTTATTTAATAAATTCATTTTTATTTAAAAAATGAACAGGGTAGACAGAGCTCCCATTTCAGGGAGCTTGCGATTGAGTCGTTAATAACAATGAATAATGGTTGGAGGTAAGGAGGCAACTTTGAGTTAAAGAGGATACTGGGAAAAAGTGCGTGAAACAGCATGAGATAGGCATTCAGTGTTATTTTATTTTGTTTGACTTTATTTTATTTTGCAGTACTAGGTATTAAACCTAGGGCCTTGCTTATGTTAGGTAAATGCTCTACAACTGAGCTGTATCCCCAGCCCTTCTTTTTGTTTTATATTGAGATGAGGTCTTGCTAAATTGCCAAGGTTGACCTCATCTTGCCTCTGCCTCCTGAATAGCTGGGATTATAGGTATGTGTGACTATTGCCTGGCTCAGCATTCAATTTTATAGTTAACAGAAGTCCATAATCGACTCATCTTTCCTTAATTTTTATCTACTTTCTCTTTTCTGTAGGATTCCATCCAGAGCACCACCTTACATTCGTCACATCTTTCTAGACTCTCTTGGTTGTTGTAGCTTCTCAGACTTTTCTGTCTGTTGATGACTGTATTAGTCAGCTTTCCCCTTGGTAGGACCAAATACCCAACATGCACAATTAAAAATAGGAAAGATTTATCTGACTCGTGGCTTCAGTGGGTCCAGTCCATGGTTGGATGGCTCCGTGGTGGACAAATGATAGAAGACCATGGCTGAGCAAAGCTGTTTAGTTCACGGTGGCCAGGAAGCAGAACAGCGGGGCAGCAGCAGAGAGGAAGAGGCCAGGGACCATATATAGTCCCCAAGGTCACACCTCCACTAATCCCATAGGCAGTTCCCATCCAATCAAGTTGATGTTTAAGCCAAACTCTCATAATAATCTTGACAATTTTGAGGAATACAGGTCAGGTGTTTTTTAGAATATACCTCAGTTGGAATTCACCTGATGTTCTTATCCTTAGTGTGCATTGTAAGTTTTCAGGAAGAGCACCATCGAGGCAAACTGCCATTCTTCTCACATCATAGCAGGAGCACCTGCTATCAGCATGTCTTATCACTACTGATCTTAACCTTGGACACCTAACTTGATATTGTGTATAAAGTTACTCCCTCTCTTTCCTCCCATGCCCATGCTGTACTTTTTGGAAGGAAGTCACTGAGGCCCACACTTAAGGCGTGGAGAGTTATGCTTTATTTCCTGCAGGAAATAGGAATAGTTGGTAGGTAATTTATTCACAATTATTTTTCTGTATGAGAGGTTTGTCTACCTGTTAAATTAATGCACTCACTCAAATTTTTATTTATATCCTTGTAGACTCCTGGGTAATTATTTTCTATTTGAGTTATAATCTAATACTACTTTATTTTGTTGTTTAAATTGTACCAGTTTTGGCCACGAAGAGCTCTTTTAATTGGCCCCTGAGTCCCTTTGACATATCCTTGTCACTGTGGTTTCAAAAATCATAATTTTTAAAAACATTTCCTTGCCCTCTGGCACTACTATTACTGGCTTATCTTATATATTCCCTGTTTCTGTTCTAGCATCAGCCATTTCTCTAAAGAACCCTGGTTCTTTTTATGAAAGAATAATACTAGGAAATAAAATTTGAGTGTTAGATGAATTCATTTCTAGTATTAGTTGCTTTTAGACCCTTTCAGCTGTTAGAGTAAAGGAACATATAGGTAATACTAATCTATGTATATGCAAATATTTATAAATATTTTTGCATATATTCACTTATATGTATATGAAACTAAACATGAGTTCATACTGAGTTCTTAGATTGTCATATGTAATAGACCACATTTATAATTCTAGCTTTATTTCTTCCTTATGTGTAACCTCCAACTATAACAATGAGAAAGAGCTTCTACCATCTTCCAGGTATCCTTTTAATTGTTCATTCCTGGTACATGTGTCATGGCTTCTGAACATTATGTGTGGGAAACAACCTAATCAATTTGACTACTATTATTTTTTTCCCTTTTGGTGGTACTGAGCTACATCCCCAGGCCATTTTTAAAATTTCTTATTTTGAGATAGGGTTTTGCTAAGTTGCCAAGTTGCCTGGTGTGAGTTCAAACTTGCAACCCTCCTGCCTCAGCTGGAAGTATAGGCATGTGCTCTATCCTGAACTTGAAGTACAGTTTTTATACACAATTCTTTTGTCTTTAGTTTTGTAGATAACATGTTTTTCCCAAGGTAATGCAAAACAGTATTTTTCCTTCCACCCAACCCCCATCAGCAAGATTATTTCAAACATTTGTAGCATGGTCAGGTTTTTGTTACAATCTGCATTCCATCAGCAACAAAATGGTGATTTTAAAAATCTGCACACGTTAAGGTTTACTCTGGGTTGTTGAGTGTTATGAGTTTAATGGTGTGGAGTGTTGCATGTCCGCTGTCACACTGTCAATGAGAAAAGTTCTGGCTCCCTGAGAACACTTCTCCATTTCTGAACCCCAAATCCATTAACTGATTTCAGTTTTGCTTTTTCTAGAACATGATAAAAATGGGATCTTTTCAGATTAGCTTTTTCCCCACTTAACAATTTGTACTTAACAATATGCATTAATGATTAATTCATGATTTTGTATTCCTTTTGTCACTGAATAGTGTTCCACCGGATGCAGGCACTGCAGTTTGTCCATCACCTTTTGAAGGACATCTTGTTTGCTTCCAGTTTTTTTGTGATTATAAGTAAAGCTGCGATAAACATTCAAGTGTAGGTTTTGTCAGAGAATAAATAATTGCCTCAGGCTTAAACAGGCAAGGAAGACTTTATTCATAATGATTGCAGTAGGGGTAAGAATATGAAATAAACTCTGCTGAAACAAAAGGAAGACAAGTTTTATTTACTTCTTCTCCTTCTTCTTGGCACTGCATGTTAAGCCCAGAGCAGCAAGTCAAGCCTAGCTCCAACAAAAAGTTTTAAGTTCTGGGAGTGCTACTGGGAAGTGTTGAGGATGTGAGGGAGAAGGTTGGTCAAAGCTATCAGACTGTCTGCATTTGTTAACTGATACTTATTGAATAAAACTTCAGGGCTATTCATTGGAGGGTTCCTGGCTTTCTGCAGAGACCGGAGTTAGGGCACTGTTTTCACACTTGAAAAGGATGCCTAGTAGGTGCTTGTAAACACATGCCTGGGTTGTAAATCTAGTGACTGGGAGGTTTGCCTCTCAATCAAATACAGAACAGATTTACAACAGCAAATTTTAGTGCTTTAAGAAGAGAGGGGTCAGGGTGCAGTGGGACCCACACACATACCTGTAATCTTCAGCACTGGGAGGCTGAGGCAGGATCATGGTGAGTCCTTGGCCAATGTAGGCTACATGGCAAGACCCTATCTGAAAACAACAATAACAACAATACCACTGTCACCACAAGACAAGAAAGAGAGAAAGGAAGGTTGGAAGGAAAAGGAAGTAAGGAAGAAAGAAAAAGAAAAGGTTAGGGTCCTATGGATAAGAAGAAAACTAGAAAAGTATTGAAGTTTTCTGAAGGGAATTTGAAGGCTGTTCTTCGTCAGTTTTATGTGGACTGAAGGTTTCCACTACTCAGTTGAATACATACCAAGGGGTGCGGTTGCTGGAGTATATGGCAAGAGTGTGTTGGGCTTTGCCAGAAACTGCCAAGTTATCTCTCCCCAAGGGACTGCCCGCTTCTGCACTCCTACCAGCAAGAGTGAGAGTTCTTGTTGCTTTACTTTGCCGTTTTTGTAAAGTAGGTACGCAGCAGGTGTTCTTTTAAACAGGTATAATCTTTCAGTTTAACAGACTCCGTTAGATCCTTCATGCACACTCATCATTAATACTCTTTCCTGCCCAGGAATCAGTAATGCGTTTGCTGTCACTGTAGCTTGGCTGTGTCTGGATTTTGCACATGCACGGCATCAAAGTGTGATGTTTTGGGGGTTCATCCGCGTTGTACTGTGTATGTACGGCCATTTCTTTTTACTGCCGGGGAGCTTGCCAGTGCACGTGTATACCACACTTTGCTCATCTGCTTGCTGTTTGATGGACATTTACATTGTTTTCAATTTTTTGATATTATGAATATTGCTGCTATGAGCATCGATGTGTGCGCATATGTTTTCATTTTCTTAGTCACCTAAGAGTGAAATTACTGGATCATATGGTAAACTCACGTTTTACTCTTTAAGAAATCAGCAGTGTTTTCTAAAGCAGTTGTGCCATTTTATATCTTAACAACGAATGGGAGTTTCTGGTTTTCCATGTTCGCACTAACGGGCGGTATTGCCTGTCTTTTTTATTATAGCCATCAGCAGGCATGAAATGCTATCCCATTGTGGTTTTAATTTGCACTTCCCCTAGTGACCAGTGATGCTGAGCATGTTTATGTGCTTTATATTTTTTAAAAAATTAAAGATATCTGTTGTAGAAAATTAAAAATTTACAGAAAAAGCAGGGGAAAAATAAAAGTCCTTTATATTTTCACAGTGTAAACATGAGCACTATTACCATTTGATATGTTTTATTTACAGGCATATGTATGGTGAGTCCTTTATTTTTTTACAAAATTGGGGTACTACTACATATGCTTCTTGGAAAATTGTTTTTTCCCGGGGTATATTTATTTTTTATATCATTAGATATTCCTCTATAGTTTTGCTTTTAACATTTCACTTTGAAATGCAATCATTTGAATCATTTTTACGAATGGCATGTTTTATGGAATCCTGGTGTGCAAAGTGAAAAGCAGAGCTTCTCTGAACAGAGGCTGGATGGAGTGGGTCCTGCCTAGAAGATCACTTGCTTCTTCGGTACTTCTGAAGGCCAGTGTTCCAGGTGCCCGTCCACATTAATCTTAATGGCTATAATTCATTCTCTACCATTACAAAGCGGTTTAAGAAAACAGAAATGAACCTGCTGACATCTCAATCTCAGATCTGCCACTTACTAAGCTGTATAGTCCGAGGTGCTCTTCTCTCGGCCTTACTGTTTCTGATTATAAAATGAGAATCGTAGCGGTGCCCATGGTCATAGCAGAGCGATAGGGCCATCTGCGTGTGACTATAGTGACTGTTTACCTCAGGTCTGAGTTACTTACTTTCATATTTGTATAACATAAAATTTCAGTTGGACAGGTTTTAAAAAGTTGTCTTTAGATAAACATTCTGTTCTTGGGATAGGTGACATGAACTAGCCAGTGGGTGTAGGAGACACACACACACACACACACACACACACACACACACACACACAGAGAGAGAGAGAGAGAGAGAGAGAGAGAGAGAGGGAGGGAGGGAATCAGCTTCTACTCTATCCTAATATACAGGTATGACATGTAGTCTTGGGAGATTTACCTTTAGTATCATGATGATTTCTGGAAAGGTGTATTTGGATGATTTTGTGGAACATGAGAGATTGCAAGAAAAGGAGATCCCAATGTTTAAATTCAGAAAAGATACTCAGAATTTTTATGGTGGTATTTTGAGGATAATCTGCCCCAGCACACCCTTATGCCACTGCAGCACTTCCTCAAAAAATGTTTTTAGAAGGATTTCCTCCCAAAGGAAAGTTTTAATATGAACACGTATAACTTGGAAGATAATTAGCTTCTACAGTGATATTTACTCATCTTTTCATTCCACTTTTAAACCATACATATCCTTTCTCCTGCTTTTCATTCATTTTCTGAGGTGATTTTTTTTCACTAAGTATTTGTTGCTGAAATGAATGAATGATGCTTTTATTTAAATCTGTTCATATGTACTATCACAGTAATTTATTGCCTATGTCATGTAACCAGCTGTTGTTGACGTAATTGATATGCACCTAAACTGCAAGGGGCAGATTTTAGTAGTGCTATTTTAGTAGAACACAGGGCTGGTATTTGAAAGCATCAAAAAACCGCTCATGTTCATGGGTTTCAGGGTACACACCTCTCTCCTTTCTGTCTTCATATTGCTATATTTCATTGTCTGGGTGGTAATCCTCTGGGAGGTTCTCTCTCTGCTGCCTACCCGGTCGCCATCTTCCCGGAAGTCCACTCATGTTCATGGATTGAAAGAATTAATGGCGAAGATTTTCTCTCAGTCCATAGTCTATCTCTTCTTTCTGTTAGTTGTGTCCTTCATTGTGCAGAAACATTTTAATTTGATGTCATTCATGTATTGATTCTTATTATTATTTCTTGTGCTACAAGAGTCCTATTCAGGAGTGTCTACCTGTGTTTATGGCATCAAGTATTTCTCCTATAGTTTTTCTTATAGCAGCTTTAGGCTTTCATGTCTTATATCTGAGTCTTTGATGCATTTTGAATTCATTTTGTATAGGATGAGAGATAAGGCTCTAGTTTCAGCTTTCAACAAGTGGATATCCAGTTTTCCTACCACTATTTGTTAGTTTGTCTTTCCCCCAGTGAATTTTTTGGATTATTTGTTCAGAATCAGATGGATGTAATTATGAGTTTGTTTCTATGTCCTTTGTTCTGTTCCACTGGGCTGTCTGTTTTTGTGCCAGTACCGTGCTGTTTTTTTTTTTTTTTTTAACGGTGCTGTTTTTGTCATTGTGGCTACATAGTATAATTTGAAATTTGGTATTTTGATTCCTCCTGCCTTGTCCCCCGCTCTTTGGATTGCTGTGGTTGTTCTGTTTTGTGTTTCCATATGAATTTTAGGATTTTTTGTTTTTTTAGTTGTGTGAAGAATGTCTTTGGTATTTTGATGGGGATTGAATTGAATCTTTAAATAGCTTTCGGTAATACATTCATTTTAACAACATTAATTCTGTCAAACCATGAACAGGGAGGGCTTTCCATCTTCCAGTGCCTTCCTTAGTTTCTTTCTTAGCATTCTAAAGTTTTCATTGTAGAATGTCTTTCACCACCTTGGTTAGACTGAGGCCTAGGTTCTTTTTAAAAAACTATTGTAAGTGGAATTATTTTCCTGATTTCTTTCTCAGCCTCCCCTTCTTGGTGTCTAGAAAATTTATTGATTTTTTAAAGATGTTGATTTAATATCCTGCTATTTTGTTGAATTTGTTTATGAACTCTGAAAGTCTTGTGGAATCTTTATGGTCTTCTAAGAACTGTATAGAATCATATCATCAGTGAACAAGTATAATTTGACTTCTTCCTTTCCCATTTGTATCTTTTTTATTTTGTTCTCTTACCTAATTTCGCTAGTTAAAATTTCAAGATATTGAATAGGATTGGTGAGAGTTGATGTCTTTATCTCATTCCTGATTGTTGAGGAAATGCTTTTAGATTCTCCCCATTCTGAATGATGTTTTCTGTGGCTTTTCGTTGTATATGGCCTTTACTATAGAGAAGAATGATCACTCAGTACCTAGTTCCTTTAGGGCTATTATCATAAAAGGGTATGGAATTTTGTCTAAGGCTTTTCCTGTTAACTGAAATGATCATGTAGATTTTACCCTTGATTCTACGGATATGATGTAATGTGTTTATTGATTTGCATATGTTGAACCATTCTTGCATCGCTAGAATGAAACCAACTTGATCACAGTATATGATTTTTTCATATGCTGTTGAATTTGGTTTGCAGATATTTTATTAAGGATTTTTGCATCTATGCTCAACAAAGGTATTTCTCTCTCTCTCTCTCTCTCTCTCTCTCTCTCTCTCTCTCTCTCTTTATCTCTCTCTCAGTTGTGCCCTTGTTCTGTTTTGGAATCAGAGCCATGCTGGCCTTGTGCAGTGAGTTTGGAGTATTCCTTCTCTTTCTTTTTCATGCAATAGTTTGGGGACCATTGATGTTGGTCCTTCTTTAAAGGTCTGGTAAAATTCAGCAGTGAGTCCCTCTGGTCCTGGGCTTTTCTTTGTCAGGAGACTTTTGATTACTGCTTTAATCTCATTGCTTTTACTGACCTGTTTAGGTTTTCACATCCTCCTGGCTTAGTTTTGGTAGGCAATATACATGTAGAAATGTATCCACTTCTTCTAGATTCTCTAATTTATTAGAATAGAGGTTTTCAAAGTAGTTTTCAATAATCCTCTGGATTTCAGGGTGTCTGTTTTAAACATCTCCATTTGCATCTCTAGTTGTTTTGATCTGGTCTCCTTTCTCCTTCTTTTGGTTAGTTTGGATAAGGGTTTACCAGTCTTGTTTCTCTTTTCAAAGAAGCCGTATTTTGTTCAATTGACCCTGTGTATTGTTCTTTTAGTTTTTTATCTCATCAATTTCAGTTCTAATCTTCATCATTTTTCCTTATGTTGGGTTTGCTTTTGACTTGTTCTTGTTTTTCTAAGACCTTGAGATGCATCACTAGGTTACTTGAGATTTCTGATTTTTTTTTTTTTTGGTGAAGGTGCTCATAACTATAGACCTCCCTCTTAGAACTGCCATTGTAACATCACAGAGATCTGCTATGTTATATTTTTACTTTTTCATTTCATCTGGAGATTTTTACATTTTCCACTTGATTTCTCCAATGACCTACTGATCATTAAAAAGTGAATTGCCCAATCTACATTTGTTTGTATAGTTTTTGTTGTTTCTCTTGATGTTCATTTCTAGTTTCATTCCTTTATGATCTGATAAGATGCAAGAACTTATTTCAATTTTTTTATTTGTTAAGGCTTGTCTTATGGCCTAAAAGAATGTATTGTGGAGAACGTTTTGTGAGCTGCTGAGAAGAATGTGTGTTCTGTAGCTGTTGGGTAGAATGTTTTGTAGATATCAATTAATTTCACTTGGTGTATGGTATAGTTTAATTCTGACATTTCCTTGTTTTTTTTTTTTTTTTTTTTGTCTGAATGACCTATATACTGGTGAAAGTGGAGTGCTGGGACCACTAATATTGTATTGAGACCTGTGTGTCTTTTTATATTAAATAGTGTTTCTTTTGTGAGATTGGACACACTGATGTTTGGAGCAATTGTATCTTCCTGGTGGATGATTACCTTTCCCACTCGGTAGCGAACTCTTGTCGTACCTCCCTAGTTTTGCCTTGAGGTCTGCCTTGTCAGATGTGAGCACAGCTACTCCTGCATGGTTTCAGGTACTGATGAATTATAGGCGTTAGGGGACTTATTTTACCTTGTGTTTTCATACTGCTTGTGTTTCTCTCATGTGATTTGTGCATCTGTTGGGGTGGCTGTCTCTTTCACTGTTATCTAAGGCTCATCTTAGTATCCAGCTTCCTTTTGAGGCCTTGATTCCCAGCACCACTTAAGAGGACAGAAGACGACTGAGGCAATGTGGATGACACAAGCAAGATATTGCTGTATGGTAAAATCCAATAACTACACTCATATTAACAATAAAAATCACTAATAATAATGTAAAGGCAAAGGCCAAACGTTAATAAAGCTTCATAGCAACAATAACAGAAAGTGGAGAGAATGGAACAGGGAAACATGGAAGAAGTGCAGTAGCTGTTTCTCGCCTGCCAGTCTCAGGTCTTGGATTGGCTGTAATTTGCTCCCGACTTGTATTCTGCCATCTTGAAGCTCTCTCCAGGTGCCTTGTAAGGCCATCCAAACCAAGGCTTCTAGCTTTATCCTAATTCTTCCTGTCTGTCCACTGTTCTGGTCAGCGCCGTCCAGGCTGTGTTAGTTATCTATTGCCAAGAGACAAATGGCTCTAACCTTACTTAGTGCCTTAAAACATTTATCGCCTTAGTGTTTCTGTGGGTCAGGAACCCAGGATCCGTTTAGCTGTCTGGTTCTCACCCTGGCTTTCTCATGAAGCTGCAGTCCAGTGGTTGACCAGGGCTGTGGTCATCTCAAGACCGGGCTTGTCGGGAGGAGCTGCTTCCAGTCTTTTCCATGGCTGCTGATAGGCCTTGGTTCCCTGCTGCTCTGGTGTGAATGCTTTTGTTGTTCCAAATTTATGTGTTGGGAATTTAATCCCCAGATGGAGGCTAAAGGGAGCTGTGTAGGCCATGAAGGTTCTACTTCATAAAAGGATTAATACTGTCACAGCAAGAGTTTGTGAAAATTGTTGTGCTCTTTCCTGCGTGTCTGCCACACAAGACCACAGTGTTTCTCCCTCTGCATCTTTCAAGGTGTTGTCCTGGAAGCTGACACCACTGGGCCCTAACTTGCTGGTGACTGATTTTACTTCTCAGCCTCCAGAACTGTGAGAAATAAGTTTCTGTTTTTAAAATAAATTAGTCAATAGTATCCTTTAAAAAAATAACATGTTAGTAATTGTATGGGGTTCAGTGTGATATTTCCGTTTATGCATACAAGATGCACTGGTCAAATCCAATCACCCTGTACATTTCCCAATCCTTAGTAATCACTATTCTACTCTCAGGTCAACTTTTTAAAGCTTCTATAGGAGAGAAGACTTGTGATCCTTGTTTTTCAGTGTCTGGGCTAGTTTCCTCCATTCTGCTGCCACTGACTATTTCACTGTTTATGGCCAAATAATTCTCCATTGTGTATATATATCTTGTTTTTATGGTTTTCTGTGAGAGCAGCAGCATGGGGACTAAGGCACTTGCCGTGTGTGCATCTACAGAAGCTGGGTGTTTCCATGATACAGTGGCTGGCTTTCCCCAGAACAAGTAATGAGAGAGAGAGAGAGAGAGAGAGAGCAAGAGTGGGTGTGTGAGGAAAACCAATCAGAGGATGAGAGAAGTGGCATTAAGCCTCAAATTGTGAGAAGAGGCATTAAAGGATTGTGGACCTATCTTTAAAACTCTCATGAAGTCCCCGTAGTGATTTGAGAAGGAACGGAAGTTACCAGGCTCTTGTTTCATTCTTAGCATGCATAACAAAGCTATTGATTTCCGTGTACGCATGTTGTAATTAGCCAACTTACTAAACTTTTACTAGAGCAAAAGATTTTCAGTGAATTCTCTTAGGGTTTTATAGGTAGCTAATAATTTTTATTTCTTTTCACCAATATTTATACTTCTCTCCCTTGTCATTTTTCCAATCACTGGCTAGAATTGCCAAATAACAATAAATAATAAACGTAAATGATGGTGACGAGAGAGGGCATGCTTGTTTTATTCTTCACTTTAATGGGAATGTCTTCAGTGTTTTCCAACAAGGATGGCATTGGCTGCTTTTGGTTCATTAAGGAAGCACCCTTATTTTGGGAATTTACTAAGCACGTTTACTATGTCTTAGCTTTTGGAGCTTGGTTTTGTTGTAACGATTTAGGCATTGCACACTTTTTGAATTTTCTGAGACTTCAAGTGAAGCATTCCAGACTAGGGTCCTAACACCTAGCTAGGCCACAGTCTGTTTTGAAGGTCAGACGGGAAGATTCTGACATTTTTCTTTGGCTTAAGTGTTTACAGATTTTTGTTCTGTTCTTCTGTCCCATCCACCCGCCCCCAAAGAACTTGTTGTCCCACACTGCTTACTGTCCCTGGAAAGCTTAGTGCTAGGAAAAAAAGTAAGAAATCATATGGATGGAGGACTGTTCATGTCACAGTTGAGATGTATCACGTGGGATCACCAACAGCTGGGTCCCACCTATCCCCACTTTCTCTTCCTTGGAGAGAGTTGGGTGAGCTTGCTGCTTTGGTTTGCAGGTGGTTTGTCCCCTAAGGGTCCATGTGGTAGACGCTTGATGCCAGTGTGGTGATATTAGGTGGTGGTTGGACCTTTAAGATGTGGAGCTCAGAGGGAGGTCATTAGCTCATAAGGATTATTACTTGTTTGTTTGAGCCCCTGTCTGCAAGGGTCAGGCTAGTTCATAACTCACTATGTACCCAGGTTGGCCTCAAACTTGGCTGATCCTCCTGCCTCAGCCTCCTGCGTCTGGGATTGCGGGTGTGCACCAACATACTCTGTGGAAGTCATTGCTCTCAGAAGAGAGCCTTTTTGGTGGATGTTGACAGGGGAAGAGGAGTGCTACAAAGGGCAGGGGCATCAGAGAGGGTGGCTGCAACACTTCTGTGAGTTTATACTATTATTCCCTGTGGTCTTGAGCAGATCCCAGGTTGAGACTCAGGACCTTTCCATTTCTGAGAAGGCTTTGTTACAGTTGGAGGATACGGTTGCCGGCGATGGTTACATTCCACCACATCTTACTCCAGCTACCTCTCCACACCAGCGTCTGCCATACTGGGCAATGCTGGCTCTTGATAGAAAAGAAAACCACAGGGCACCATCCGTACCAGAGCTGCTCTTCCAGGGCACTTTCACTCCAGCAATTCTCAGACATCCACTTTGAAGGGGGACTGCTAGGGCTTCAACACTTCAACATGAATTGGAGATGGCAATTTATAAAAGATGGCCTTGAAGATGATATAATCTCCTGATACTTAGTGCTGCCATTTAGAATATGCCACTGGCTTTTCAATAGCTGATGTAAGAGACCTACCCTGACCTCTGAGAACCTGGATCTCAGTTTATCTCGAGGACATCCTCAAATGTGTTTTGTATTTGGACTTGATGGAATTACTGGGCAGGGAAATCGTGTACTGACTGTGACAGTAGCAATCCTGAGGACCTGGTTTTCTGAGGTAGTGAATTTCTGTTTAGATCTGTCTAAGCAAGACCTTTGACTGGTCCGACTCAAAGAATTGGTTTTCTTAAACTGAAAGTCTCCTATTTTCTTCCCAGTTCACCTCTACTCTCAGAAGGTAATTTCCATTTTCCCATAGCTTTGATCCTACAGGGTGCTTCCATCGGAGGAATGGAGTGGCCAGGGAGTTTCAACCCATATACACTTCTGTTTGTCCCTGATCTGTACCAAACTTAATCCATTCCCTGTTAAAGCTGATGTCTACTATTTCACTGTGCATAGCTATGGAGCGGCACCACCAGATACCTCTTTAAGATAGTCCTTGTCTCTAGCTGTCAGCTGCTTCAGAATCTTTCACTGCATCTTGTCTGAAACAATCTGCGTTAAGTGTTTGAAAGAGGTGAGAATAGCAGGTGATACAGAGGCCTGGGCGTTTTAACTGACCTGGACACTCCAAGAGGAGGCACTTGATCGTCTCCTGCATGGGTACTTGGACTACTCCCCTTGCCCAGTTCTCATTTTTCTTTGTTCCTTTTTCGGATATGGATCCTTAATAAACAATCTGCAGCCCAAACTTTTCAGCACCTGCTTTCTACAGAACCCACGTGTGACCCTAGTGCTCCAGGAAGCTGTAACATACACTGCTCACTTTTTTGACCTGGGGATTCTGGCCAATGTCTGCTCTCCATGGTGCTGCTGATTCTTTCTGTGGCCAAAGTTTCTTTGGAAGGGAAGACATTTCCTTGTTTTGACAGCATTCAATGGAGGCTGTTGTCTGGTTATTGCCATGGTTACCCAAGGCTGACCTAGGGACCCCCTTGATTATCAGCCGGCAAGTAGGCTTTCTGAAACGTTTTCCTAGTGTGAGAATATACCAGTAATGAGCACCAGACCATCTCTCTGACCCTGATTTTTAGCCCTGTTTGTACCCTTTGTAATTTTCTTGGCCCACATCCTGTTTCTCTTTCCTTCTGCAAGATGTGTGTCATTTCAATTTGCAGTTTCGATATGGGATGAAGAATTTTCAAGTAAATCTGGGCTTAGTGAGACAAATTAAAATCCAATTAAAGAAATAAAATTGTGAACGGTGGAGTGTCTATGAGCAGTGTTTGGGGTTGGGGTGGGGATTGGTTTGAGCTCACAGAACAGCTGAAAATTACTCACAGGGGATGAACTCCACTGTGAAGGCTTAGAAGGCAAAGCTGAAAATAGGGGGTAATTACAGGTGAGAATCTGTGACCTGCTCGATAGAGAAGATGTGAGGAACAGGTTGCAAGGGAAATGCATCTGATTAGAAAGCAGCTTAACCTCTCCAAGGAGCTTGATTAAAAAAACAAGAGTACAACGCTGCCATGCAAGCTCACATGTGGCAGATGAGGCCAGAACACCACAGTGAGTGTACTTCGCTGTGTGTTCTCATAGGGTCCCTGAGCATTAAAGGGTGTTTGACAACATGGGTGGGGCCTCTGCTGGGTTTGAGGTGGTACTCTAAGGGGTGGGGACACCAACGCAAATGGGGAACGGAGTCTGCTCCCAGGTGCTGCAGGTGAGTGGGAGAGGTGGCCGGGAGCACGCTGATTCATGCCACCTTTATCAGTTCTGGATCAAGATTAGTTCCAGGTGAAGTTCCTCACAAGGTCAGGTCCTGGTGAGGACCCTCCTCTGGCTTATAGATAGCTGACTTCTTGCTGTGTTCTCATACAGCAGAAGCAAGTGCTTATGAAGACACTAATCTCATTCATGAGGGCTTCATCCACATGACATAATCACTTCTCAAAGACCCCACCTCCTACTACCTTCACTGGGGTGAGGGGATTTCAACATACAATTAGGGGTGGCAAACATTCAGTTCATAACCCAAGCTCCCTCCCCTGGCCCCAGGGAGATGAGCCTAGAAGGATTCAGCCTGGTTTCTCTATGGTGAGCCAGGGCCCTTAGTTACCTGCTGGGAAAAGTTGCTGCAGGTCCAACTGGAGGAGGTTTGAAGAACCGGCTGTGAGGACTGAGAGGCTGAAATGGAGAAGCAGGGTCAGGACTAAGGTGAGGTCGTGCAGCATCTCTCCGGGACAAACATTTAAAGTGGCAGCCCAAATTCTGATGCTTTCTTTGCCACAGCATTCTTTGAATTCCTTTTGATTTTAAAGATGTGGTATGAAAATGTTTATCTTGATTCCTGAGCTGTCTTTGCATTCTCTTACAATTCGTACCCAAGGCAAATCTCCGCGGTGGTTGACCCATTCTGATCCTTTTGGTGTGACAGGAGCTGCCGTTTGGAGGTAAAGGGACGGTTTGTAGTGGGCTGTTGTGGGATTTGAGAGGAGGAGGACCTCAGGCCCAGTGATGAAGGGTGACAGGACCCTGGATGAGTCCTGTCACCCTCTTCTCTTCTCCCTCTTGCTTGAAGAACTCTGGTTGGCTCCTTACCATGCAATTAAGCAACTGTAGGGAGTCCCTGGGTAGGGAGGGGGGCATCTGGTAGATTTTGAAGCACAGTATCACACCTGCTCTGCAGTTTACCTTTGTCCTTCCAGTCTTAACACAGGGTGGGCACTCGCAGTCTGGTGAGTGGAAGGCTGGATACAGTTTGTGTTTGCCCCGTGGTCTGGTTTAGTCTCGCTGGGATCCCGGGAGAAGATTTAGCAAAGGTCTGACTAACTACAAAATCCTTTTGTCTCCCAACTCCTGAGGAATCAAGAATACTATCCTATTGTTATTATGGAAAAACATACAAGCCTAAAATTCACCGTTTGGGCCATTTTTGGAACAGCTCAGTGGCCTTAAGCATGTTCGCATTGCTGTGCAACTGCCACTGCCATCCCTCTCCGGAAGTGTTTCATCCTGCCAAATGGAAACTCATGAAACTGACTTCCCGTTCCCCTTTTCTCCCAACCCTTGCCAGCTGTCATTCTAATTCTGTCTGTGGGAGCTTGAGTACTCCAGATACCTCGCAGAAGTGGAATGGCGCAGTCCTTTCGTAACTGGGCCCCTTAGCGTGACATCCCCAGCGTTCACTCATGTTGCTCAGGCGTTAGAATTTCCTTCCCCTTTCAAGCATTTAGTACTGCATTGTCCATACAGACTACATCCTGTCCACCCATTCCCTGGACTGTGCCCCTGTTTTGGCTGTCAGTGCTGCTCTGAACATACTCTCCCCTTACTCCTGGAGACACGGAAAGGGAGGAGGCTCAGCGGGGCAGCAGTTGTGATTTCATTTTATTTCCCACCGTGGACTGATCCTCTTGACTTCGGACCATTCTAAGACTGTTGTGCTAGGCACTGGGTTTGGTGCTGCAGATACAAAAACAGCCAAGATGTACTCTTCCCATGAAAGAACTCAGTTCTGTGTGAGGGAAAGAGAATTAGGAAGCTCTCAAGGGCAGAAGCATCAGCAAATGATTCCATTTGGATCTGTTGAGTCAGGGAGTGATTACTTCTGTTTATTATTTTGGTTCTTGAGTGAGTGGAGAACTCCCTTAAGAGGAGTACACTTTGCTAAATTATTCTAAGAAATGTGGACTCGAAGGAGACTCCAGAGTCTCAGTCAATATCTGCTTTTGAATTGATAGGCCGTTCAAGTGAGTATTTCCAGTACTGTGACTGGATAGTTCTCATGTTGGGTGCTGAGTCTGGTACTTCCTGTCTGGGGGCTTCCTTAGTTGGGGAGACAAAGGATCTCCCAAAGAGGGGACACAAGGCATTGTGCCTCTACTCGTTCATAAACACTATCCCGAGGGGAGAGGGGCTTTGGAAAGTCCTTGAAACCAAGAGTCTATTGGCTGATTTCACAGGAATGCTTCATGGCTGAGAGCAAACCGTTCAGCCTATTAAAAGTCATATACTCTTTTTTAATGTGGATGATAAAACTTTAATTAAAGTGGTGATTAGAAACAGAATAGTAATGACCACTAATAAAGTAGTTTATAGGGATCAATAGCTTTACAAAGAGCAGCCCATTCGGCTCTGGAGAGCTTCTGTTGGCAGTCCCCGAGCATGGGCTCTGGGCAGGGTACAAGCATCAGGGGAAGGGTTTACTGGAATAGAGAGATAATGTAAAAGGCAATTTATAATGTGTGACTCTGAGCAATGAGCTAGGGAAAATGGAAAGCTGTGATGTGGATGGAATTCATTGTACCTTTGCATTATGAATGAGCGTTACAAGATTGCAGGCTACAGCAAGGGTTTGGCTACTTGTGTACAAATGGGTGTTATCAGCATTGTTTTGTTTGGGGGTTGCAGGGTCCAGTGTCTGTTAGGTGGAAGAGAGGCGGGGCAAATAAAACCACATCTGTGAAAGCCATTAGCAATTGGTGCCATAAGAATAATAACAATAGTAACGTAGGAATAATGAATGCCTACCTAAGTGCCAACTAGTTTGATACGGATCCTTTCGTCCTGGTGATTCTCCTGCCAGGTACGTAGGATCCCCTGCCCTCTCCTAGGTGATGTAGAAGACATAGACTGAGGCACAGGACTGGACAGGAAGTCCAGGGAAGGTTTCTTGGAGGATAAAACATTTTAATCTAGGATGAGAGAAGCAGTGAGAAATGTACAGTAAAGGGAACATGGAGAGGGAATTTTAGGGGTAGAGAACTGTCATGTAACTTCTGCCATGGTTCTCCACCCAATTCTTTTATTATAAGTACAATCTGGGATCTTGGAAAGTGTCAGATGTCTGAAATCAGGAAGATGTAAGGTCAGGTGCCAGCTCTGGTATCCGCTGGCTCCTAGACCCTGAGACAGCACTTAGATTCGTTAAGCCTAAGTATTAGCATCAGTAAAATGGGGTTAATATTTATTTTGGGGGGTTTTATGGGGATTACACTACAATTAAAAAAAGAATACTTATAAAGTATTGGATAGAAGGTGCTTGAGGAATACTGGTTTCCTAAACTGTATTCTCAGTGGGCTGGAGGAGAGGGCTTATGTCGCAGAGCGCGTGGGATGTGGCCTGAGGCCAAACTGGGTTGACCCAGGCCTTAATGGCTTGAGGAGAGGAGGGAGCTAGGGGAAGAAGAGGAGGACTGGGCCCGCGGGGAGCGGTTAGTGCTGTCAAATGCCACTGTGAGGGCTAAATTATCTCAGGGGGCGTGGTCACTAAGGGCCTGGTTGCGGGGGAACTCCCACGGAGAAGTGGGCGTGGCCACCACAGAGGACCAACAGAGACGCCCCAGAAGGAGAGAAGAAGTCTCTCTGTTTCCTTATGAAGGGAAACAGGGAAATGAGGCAACAGCTGGAGGGAGATGTGGGGCAGGGGGTGGATGTGGATCTTCTGTTTCGCAGTAAAGGTGAGTGACAACACAGGACCCCACAGACAGGAAGAAATCAACCGTGTAGAAGAAAGGAGGCGATTGCTAGTGCACAGGAGGCCAGAGAGGGAAGACGCAGGAAGCAAGTCGAGGTACCAGCCTTAAAGGAGGTCCGGACACTTCCTCAGCCACTCTTAACAAGGTTGCTCCTAAAGCTTGGTTTGTGGAGGAGGGCGACAGGCAATAAAATCATTGCAAGTATATATACATACATATATATGTGTGTGTGTGTGTGTGTGTGTATATATATATATATATATATATATATATATATATATAATTTCTAAGAGGGATACGTGTTATGAAGTGCCTTAGTTACTTTTTCCTTGCTGGACACAATATTCAACGTCGCAACTTAAAGCGAGAGAATTTATCTGGGGCCACTATTTCAGTCCGTGGGAGGCTGGTTCCGAGGCAGAAACGCACGGTGAAGGACCTGGCAGGAGGAGGGGGCTGCTCATTCCGTGGAACCCAGCAAGCAGGCACCCAAGGGAGCCGTCAGAAGCAAGAGCACAGCCTTCCGGGTCGCAGCCCTCAGTGACCCTCCTCGTCCCACCAGCGCCGCCTCTGAAGAGCACTGTCAGCCGTGCACTCATCCGCGGAGTCACCGCCCCCCGTGACCCAGAGTTTGGCGTATAACAGAATTTCAGGGACATTTTAGTTTTAACCATAGCATGAAGAAGTAACACACTGATCTGACAAAGAGTGAGAAGAAGCTGTGGTAGGAGAGCCCCCAGCTAGCTTAGCTCCTTACTAAGGCTCGAACTCTTGAACATGCTAATTTCCTCCCTTTTAAACACAACTCCAAGCGCAGTCCATTAGTACAGCCTGTGGACTCTGTTTCCAAGTTTTTCCATCTCTACTGCTCCTCCCTAGTACAAGTCATTGTTATTTTTTTTTTCTGAACTCTTGTAGCTTCTTGACTGTGCTCTCTGACTGTCTGCCTTCCATCCAGTCATCCTTCACGGGGCAGCCAGAACAACCTCAGAAGTCGGGTCATGAGACTTCCGTGTGTAAAGGAATGATTTCCGTATGTGTCCATTTCTAAATCCTGTTCATGACCCACAAGACCCTGTAGGATCTGGACCCCACTTACTTCTCTGGTCTTACCTGTCTGGTCTTACCTTCCTCTCTGATCTTGCCTGTCTGGCCTGACCTGTCTCTTACTTTTCCCTTTCCTCCACATTGCCTTTTTTCCTGACCCTGAAATGTACTAAACCCCTTGCAGCCATGCTTATCTACATACCATGGGTGCCTCCTCTGGAATACTCTTTCCTCAGATCTCACGGATCTTCTGCTTCAGCTGAGGTTACCTCCTTAGCGAGCTCTTTTCCATGAACCCTGGTCCACTGTCTCCAATCTACTCTTCACCATATTGTCCTGTTTTGCTTTTTGAATGGCCCTTATCAAGTACAAGTATGTGATTAATTCCCTTTTGATTTATTTGGCTCTCTTCCTCCAGCAAAATACATACTTCCCTTGGAAGCAGTATAAAATTCCTAGTCTTCTCTACCTACTGTACATCCCTCTGCTCCCCATGCCTTTCCTGACCCCTCTTTGTTCATTGCATGCACGTTTTAGAAAGATTTGGACCACATCCCTGAAAAGCTTGGGAGGAAACCCTGCATTAGCCAGTGATTTTAAGGGTCCCCAAGTCCTAATTAGCATGGTGCATGGCAATGATGCTAACTGAACTGTAATAGTCTTATCAGGTCAAAACCCAGCTTTGTAGGGCAGCCCAAAATAGAGGTTGTGCTCTTTTTTGTCTTTGGCCAAGCTATCTGTGGCATCTCTGAAGGTGTATCAAGGTCTAAGAGGCAAATAATGTACTGGGAGAGGTGTGCACTGATGGGGAGCTGTGAGCTCTCTGGGGTGTGGCTTCCGGATATTGGCAGTTCCTTCAGGTGCACTTGGGGCCTGGGTGGATGATTTCAATTAGAATCCAATTAGTATCATTCAAGCTGAGCTCCAGGGGATGTTCATTTATCCCAAGTCTTCCTGCCCTGACTTCCCCCATGCTGCCCTCCTGAGGGCAGATCTGTGGCAAAGCCTTGCAGAGGAACCAGCATGAAAAGAAATGGCTTCGGGACTCATCATGCAGTGAAGAACCTGCAACCCTCAATTTCACGGCCATTTGGGGGCCAGCTGACCTTGGCCACCCTCCCTGACATTTTCATGGCCCTTTAGGTAGCTAGACCTGTCCCAGCATATAAATGTGCATTCCTGGGTCCTTCTCACTGTTTATGGCTTAATTCTGTGCCACTTGCAGCACTTTGTCACGTGACAACTTGCTGCCAGTCCTCCTGGATTCTGCTTGACTCTTGTGTTCCTAGATTTGACTCAGAAATCGCCGCTTGGTACTTCTGGGACCAAACAGGTCTGGGCTTTTCTTTATATCCTCATAAATACATTATGATTGCTGTGTGTGTAACTATTGGCATGCAGAGCAGGTTTGAGGGTGAAGCCTAATTCATTTGTTCTAGTGGGAATTTTGGCTCAGTGGAGTGCGCTTTTAGGAATATTGTTTACTTGGCAATTTCACAGACCTCTTGAGATATTAGAGAAGCTACTTTGAAACCAATGGTCAAATCTTGGGAAACCAAAATCAAGTCTCTTCAGCAAAAAAGAGGAGATAAACTATATCCACCATCCTGGGGGAATTTCTTGGCATGGGTTATGATTTCCCCTTGAAGTTGAGTCTCCTTTTGTCCTGAGATATAAGTTGGTCCTAGTATGGGGAGGGGTTGGGGGTGGCATGGGTGGTGACATTCAGAGTAGTCTTGAAGGGGAGCTTGTCTTGGGTCCCTTGATGCAGATCAGATATAATGAGACCCCAAAGGCAGCAATACTGCCTTAATCCTGCTGAGAGAACATCTCCATGCCCTACTACAGAGGTGTGTGGGGACAACAGTGTACGCAGGCAAGGGACTTTCTTGGTTGGTTGAACAACCGTTCACCAGAACAGAGGGGTCACCCAGCTGCCGGTGGAGGACTTTAGTGGCTGGGAGGGGATGCTGTCTTTCCAGAACCTATGAGGCGAAGGGTCCTGAAGACTTAGGCTCTGGGTTACTTTGTGCTCCTGCCCTTCATCAGAACATTGATAGATTTCATTTTTACTTGTTTATTTCAAAATATCCCAGCATGTCCCTTCCTTACACTGCCCTTGAAGTCCCCCTGCGGCCACAATACTGAAAACGAAGAAGGGAAATCAGCACCAGCTGCCACCACCACCGCCATCCCTACTTCCTGGGGCAGAAAGAGAAGCTGCAGATTCTTAAGTAAGTTTTTAATCAGTCATTGTGGTAAGTGATGGTGTGTTCCTGCCTTCCCCTGACTCCCGGGTCTGCACAGCTGCTTGTGCACAGAAAGACAGCACACAACACCCGCATGGTACGTGCAGTTGATTTGGGCCTGAGCCCGTTAAACCCTCCTTGAGAAAATTCTCAGGATGATGAATATCCAGAGGACCCCAGAATGCCAGCTATGTGGCTTGAAACAAATGACTCAGCTCCTGAAGAGGTAAAAAGCAAGGGTTGGCAATTAAAAAAGAAAATGTCAGTCCAGGCCGGGCAGGCCTGAGGCAACCTGTGCTCTTAGCAGGTGTAATTGTCCAGACTGGGGCCTTGGCCGCCAGTCTGGCCCCGCCGTCAGGTGGTGAGGAATGGTGCTCTTGACCTTTCAGTTCTGAAGCAGAGCCCTTTGCCCAAGGAGCTGGCAGATGCGATCTGCTCTGTGAACTGAATAGAGGGCACCTGGGGGCTAGGTTGCTTCAGCTCTGGGCTTTGCTGCTTGGATTTATCTAGATTTCTGCTGCCCTACATGGTGCTATTATGTGTGGCTGCTGAGCACTTGAAATGGAAAGCTTAACACATACTCTGGATTTCAAAGATTCAGTATGAGAAAAGTGAAGGCAAAACGTCTCAAAAATTTTCTTACATGGATCATATGTGGGAATGATAATATTTTGGTTTCATTTAGTTCAATACGGTGATATTACCTGTTTCTTTTTCAGAAAGGGTGAGATTGACATTTATGAAGGACTTGCTATGTGCTAGGCATGTTCTAGGCATTTACTAGGATTGAGTCATTTAATTGTCACAATAATCCTATGAGTTTCTATCATGGCTTTATCTTCTAGAAAATGGGGGATCAAAGAATTTAAGATAAATTTTTAACCCCCTGTTATTTAGATTTAAAAAATGTGGCTATTGGAAAAATCCAAAATTATGTATCTGACTTGCCTTTGTGGTTTACAGTATATTTCTGTTGGAGGGTGTTGTTCTAGACTAGAGGTTGGTAAATATGCTCATGAACTGAACTGGTTCTCTGCCTATTTTCATATGGCCCATGAGCTAAGGATGGGTTTCACATTTTGTTTTATTTTTTTTTTTCTTAATTTATTAGTACCTGTTTGCAGTACATAAAGCTTATTTATATTCCTTGTATGGAGTTGGTACATGTGCCTAACACATCTCAATTCCTTCTTACCCTCCCTGATCCCTCCCTGCTCCACTTCTTGGTCTTGCTCCCTGTGTTAGCTGGGAGATATTTTGCAAGGGAGATCAATATACAACACAGGACACATATTTTATAATATTGTTTATAATAGTCACCCAAAGAATGCTATACAAAAGAGTGCAGGAAATCTGTCCACACACTGTAGACCAGGAATCCAGCCAAGGGCCTGGATCCCGTGATAATGTCCTGCATGAGTACAGCTGAAGACCTAGAACTCATAACAATGTCTCCCATGAATCCAACTGGAGGCCAAGAACCCACAACAATGCCTCATGTAGGCCTGTTTCATGGGTCTGCACTGTGAAGACCCAAAGGTCAGTGGTAGAATCTAGAAAGTCTATGCCAATTGGATGAAGGATCTGTGTGCTAGCAGGCTGAGGGATCTGCACTAGAGCCAGGAATCAGTGCTCAAAGTAAGAACCAGAGCTCCCCCGGAAGGCGCCACAGCCAGCCTCAGGAGCAGTGAGGTCCTGAGCTCTTCCAATGGTGAAGACAGCTGAGTTCCCATCAGGAAAGCCATGTAGCAAGCTTCTTCAGGAGACTGAGCTGTGTATCCTCTTCCCCTCTGGAGTCAGGAAATGATGCTCAGAGTGAGGACCAGAGCTCCCCAAAGTGAACCAAAGCCATTCTCAGTGCTAACAAGGGCCCAAGCTCCTTGGAGGATGCAAACAGCCAGATTCATCAGGAAAGCCAGCCTGACGAGCTCCTCCAACAGAACCAATAGCTCCTTACAGCTTCTACAAACTCCAACAGCCTTTCAGCTCCCAGCAGCCTCACTTCTTCTTCTCCAGTTTTGCCTCTTATGCAGGCGGCCACAAGCCTCAGGTGGACCTCCCACGCCCAGCACCATGTTTACTGACTTTTACAAGTTGACCACCAGTTGTCATTCCACTACATTCCCTATGTCCTATGATCTTTTACTTTCCCCTCTATTTTACTCTGTGTTTCTCCTATGGGTTTTACATTTTTAAACAGTTGAAAAATTAAAAAAGAATAAGAAAACTATTTCGTGAAAATTATATGAAATTTGAATGCTAGCGTCTCTAAAGAAAGCTTATTGGGATCCAGTTCATTGTTGTATCAGTTACAACAAAGACATCATGGCCCACAAAGCCCCAAATATTTCCTACTTGGCCTTTTACAGAAAGCTTTCTCAGCCCTGCTCTAGACCACTCTCCTTGCATTGGACGCCTTTCTCCTCCTGATCACTGGCTGCTGGATCACTGTCACCTGAGTGTCCCACTTGCCTCTACCTTGGCTTGATGTTGGACTTACCCAAGAACCCATCGTGCTGCGTTTTGGCTCTATACCCACAACCTGCTACCACACAGGGCCCACCAGAGCCCAGCTGCCATTCTCTCTTGGTCACTGTAGCTGCTGTGTGAGGGTCCCAGGGCAGAGCCTTGTCTGAGATCATGAAATGAGCCATGCTGCTTTGTGCATGCTATGTTGGCATCTTGGTGTTTTGCTTCATGTAGGTTGTGATTTGCCATAAACCAAACACAAATATGCCAAAATCACCAGGCTTACAAATTGCTGTAAGACAGGCAGACGGCAACGTTGTCACCACAATGGGAACAGCCATCTGCTGCCACCAGTGTGAAGGATCTGCTCAGGGAGCAGAATACGGGAGATGGAAACATGCGCTTCCAAGTGTGACCGTGGTGCCTCCAAAGAGCACAGGACAGTGGTCCTGACAAGAGAAAGGTTTCTGGGTCTCAAAATAAACTTTACAAAGGGTTTGTCCCTCACCTTTGTAATCTACCACCACTGCAAGCCCTCTTTAAGAGAAATTGTATTAGTGTTTTTAATGAAAAAAAAATATGAATTCCCTTAAAAAAAGAAGCGACATGATTTGGATGGAAGGGTTCTGAGATGTGAATCAGATTTACAGATAGATCGTGCTGACTCCCAAATTGCCTCTTTTTCCATTATCAAAGTATCCACCGAGCATTTGTGGCATAATTTCTGCAGGATGAATTCTTTCTCAGGATTCTCTTGAATCCTAATTTAAAAAGCCTTCAGATGGGTCTTTCCCACCCGCTCACCTGATGTGTCTGGCTCATATGAACCCCAGTGGCAGGCACATACTCCATCCCAGAGTCTGATGGGCTTGGCTGTGAGATTTTTGAGGTGCAAAGCTGTGGTTTTCTACTTGCCAGCCTGATGCCCAGTGCAGCAGAAGCACCCTCATGCATGAGTCTGTCTTCCCATCTAGGCTTGGAAATACCCGACCAACAACCGGAAACTTCCCACTGGCCCTCTTACTCCGTCCCATGCTCAGTTTTCCTTCTGTGTTCTTTTCTGCCTTGGTCTGTCCACAGCCTTCTCTTCCTGTTCTTAAGGCTTCCTCACTCAAATGCTCCTGTGGTCCTCTAATGTGTCCCTTTCACTCTCATGAAAATAAACTTACCTCCCTTAATCCCCATTTGTTCAGAACCAAGATCATGGTAAACAAAGGAGAGGGGTGGTGGATTCCCAGGAGCTAAGCTACTCGTAGCTGGGAGAAGTTAAGATGGACCCACACAGCACTGGGGAGGTGGAAAGTACGGCCTTACTTCCTGTCTCTGTGACCCCTTAGATTTCTAATACACTGCTGCTTGTGCATATAGAATAAACCCCTCTTGATCAGAGCCATTCGGAAATGGTTTGTTCCTTGACACTCAGTGTTCCTTGAGTAGACATGTCAACATCCTTTCAAATAATAGTTAATTTCTCAGGTTCCTTGATGTTATTAGGAGGTTTCATTTCCTTAGGTCTTAGGAGCAAATTGTCTTGTTGCATTTGTCCAGGTCAAAGAAAATTCATCTAAAGTTTTCTTTGTGATGTATCCTTTCCATAACCCACAGCAAACACATGAAACTCTTGTTTTCTTCCTTTGGGGATGATGGGGAATCTCAGCATTTTTATTTTTGTGGTAGCAAGAATCGAACTGAGGACCTTATGCTTGCCAGGCAGGAACTATGCCTCTTAGCTCAACTCCTGGCCCCTGAATCTCAGCATTTTTATCTGCACAGGTCTCGACTGTCTCAATTATTCATTCAGTCAATCCTTTATCCATTTGATCAATATCTACTGATACCATCAGTGAGTGGAAAAATGCAGTGAGACTGGGGATATGTTGTTGAAATGTTTCAGTTTGCACAAACATTCTGGTCGGTGATGATAGATGATAAACAAGTGACAAGAAAAACATCAGGAAGAAGAAAGGCAGTGCTGAGAGTTAAAATAGGGGTGATGCGGTTAGTCAGAGGCTGTTTAGATTTGGGTGGGAAAGGAAGGCCACTCTCAAAAGTCGGCCTCAAAGCCCATATCTGAATGTCAAGGAAGAGCCAGTCATTTGGAGGTTAGGGGAGGGAAAAGTCTCTAAGATGAGGTCAAGTGCACTTATGTTCGAGGGACAGAAAGAGGCCACTGTGGCTGAGGCACAGTGGGGACACAGAGAAGTGAAAACGAGAAGGATAGAAATGTAGAGAAGCAGTGCATCCTGTAGGGCTTTGTAAGGGAAAGGAAGAGCAATCGAGTTTCATGGTACCTTTGGTGGGTTTGCACTTTCAAAAATAGCTTTATTGAGGTCTAATTTACATACCGTAAGATTCGCCCATTTCAACTGCACAGATCAAATGGCTTTCAGTGAACCTTCAGAACTGTGTGGTCAGCACCGTAACTCAGTCTTAGAACACTTTCATTAGCTCCCCCCAGTTCTCCTGCTCCTTTGCAATCTCATTCCTCATTTCAGCCTGACCACCACCCTTCTACTCACTGTGCCTACTGCATATCATGGACAACTTCATATGTTGTGTTTTGCATTGGACTTCTTTTACGGGCTTCTTTCACAGATTTTTGAATTTCATCCATGTTGTAGCTTGTATTAGCATTTTGGTATTTTTCTTCCATTTTTCCTTTTCTTTCTCTTTCAAAATTCAGAGTAGCAATTCATTGCGTGGATGGTCTATGTTGTGTTTATTCATCCACCAGCTGATGGCCATTAGAGTTAGAGTTAGTTCTAGCTCTGGGTTACTATGGAAAATAATCAGTGAATAACCCTGCAGGTTTTTACACTGGGGAGAGAGAACTAAGATCTGACAAATGTGTCGGGGATGGAAGGAAGTGACACCACCATGGAAGCAGAGAGACCCTGAAGACACTGTTGTAGTAGCCTGAAAAAGCTTGAGAGTACTGAGGACAGGAAATAAAGTAGTAGTGCTGGACAGGAGTGGGCAACCTTGTGATAAATTCAGGAAGAGAGAGGAGGGTGCAGGGATGGATTGGACATGGTATGGTAAAAGTGTGGTGGGTGGGAAACAGAATTTTGTGCTCATCGACTCTTTCTCCCTGAGTTCCTTAACTCATCAAAAAGGTAAGGGTGCAATTTATGGTTACAGAGGATAAAAAAGTCATTTTTATCCCAAGTCCTTTTCCTCCTGTCTTAAGAAAAGCAACAGAAACTCAACCAAAACTCAAAACTTCCACTCTGATAAAATAAAGAAGTGGCCACAACCCCAAACTATGACCTATCAGCCTGCACGCCACCCACTGCACAGTATGGACCAAAAGGAGCAGGAGAGGCTGTGAGGCAACACTGCCCTCAGATTGCAAGTGAGGAACAGATTTCCTTGGAAGTGAGAACTGTAGCTTTCAAAGCAGCTTCTTCTAATCTGATGGAATTATCGTTGAGTTGATGCTGAGGTTTTAGATTTCTCCACAGCCACACCTTATGCTAGAGGACATCGGAAAAGTATCTTGGAGATCGATGGGAAAGGACAGCACTCTCTAAATTTTATACTCAGCCTCCAGGATCTTAGGGTTAAAGGCCATAAGTGAAAGGAACATACAAATATTTTAAAACTTCCAAGAATGTATGTGGTACAGCACACCTATTCTTTTTAATAAGTTTGACTATTTAAACTAAAAATAGCACGTGTGGCACAGACTCATTCTTATTCATTTGCCTATTTATCTATTGTGCCTCTGTCTTCCTACCCACCATTCTTTTACTCTCAGGGTAAAAAGAACACGCAAGAGACACAATCGTCACCTGAAAACAATAGTTGTTTCTAGCTGATTGGATTTGAAGTCATTTTAAGTTTTCTTTGTTTGTACTTCTCTGTATGGCTTACTTTTATAAACTAAAACAGAATGATGTATATTTTTTAATGAATTAAAATGTGAAATAACTGCAGCAATGTTGTGAGCACAGGAGGGAAAGCTACACGCTCCATGTGGCAGCACCACAAGCCAATAGGAACTTGTGCCTGTAAGAGTCTGCAGCAGCTTTGCCAGCCCAACACCTCCAGCCTCTTGACTCCTTATTACACCAGAACCATAAACCCTCCTGGCTTAAACTGCTAATGGCAGCGTTCTGTTAAATGCAGTTGACAGCAACACCAACAACTTACTGGCATCTGCATCCTTTTCTGGTATATGAATGAACTGGTTTTGTATTCTACTCCTTTTCTATTCAGAAGATTATCTTTGCTTTGGTAGTCTGCTGGGATGATTGGCTTTGTATCTGCCTTGGGGGGATTAGATGATACAGTTTAAGGTATCTGGATTTAAAATGTGAAAGAAAATGTTCTTCATTTTTAGATCCCATTTCCAAACCCTGTAGACCTTTCCCCAACTGCGCATTCCAGCCCTCCTTGCTCATTGGCTGCCTGATGACTTAGCTTTTCTTTATTTTGATTTTGAACACCATTTTCTTTTTCTTGTATTCCTCGTCTGAGCCACTGTTCTGGCTTTGCTGCTGACACCTTTCTAGGAAACAATCTTGGTATCATTTACCTTCCTGCACCAATTACAGAGACTAGATGTAAGAGACATCCTATCTTTAGGTCTTACCTTTGTACCAAGGGGACTGACTCTCCAGCAATATGCTTTGCTTGAATTCTGTCTTCCTTGTCAGGATCAATATTTTTATTGAAATACGTACTTTGGGGGCTGTTTGTTGGAGTTGCACATTTTTTGCATTGAATATTCTAGGAGGATTTCATCCTCCATTCAGGCTTAGTAAAGCATTACAGTGCATTATTATCTGCCTTGTGCTCTTGATTTTCATTTTGGTAGCCTTTTCCCCCTTTGGGCTCAAGAGTGGTAGGGTGATAATGAGGGAAATTCAGGTGGAGAGCAATGGAAAACGTTGTTGTGTGGCTAAACAGTCATTCCTGTGGCTCACTTGCTCTATAGTGGCTGGAAAAGCTAAATGCTCATTTTCTCAGCCTTCCTTGATCTTAAAAATTATTCTGTTCATAAAAAGATGAGCACAGCTGACACTATCTCTATTTTTTCTTCCTGGAACATATGGATCAATTGCCTGGAGCTCAAGCAGCCAACTTGCAGCCACATGGGACAGGCTAAGACGATTATCAAGAAATTAGTCCTGCAATCATTGAGGTACTATCAGCTGTTTACCTTCAGACTTCTTATGTGGAAAAAAAAAATCCTCGTTTACCTAGTGTTCTCTTTTCTATTGCATGCAGCCAGATTCTTTCCCAATGGACCCAGTGACCTGGATGATAATAAAAGTTACACAGTGGATTGACTCAGAATGGGCAGATCTGGATGACTGCCCTGAGGTAACCTAAGGGTGGTGGGTGGGGCTTTTTGTCAGAGCTTTAGGAAACAGCCTGTCATTGTGGAGCTGAGCAGCTTCCAAATGCTGGGTTGCAGGGACAGTGGGTGCAGACAAACATGATGGGGTCCCTTATGCCACATACTCATGCCCAGCTCTCAGCATGACCTTGGGGCCTCTCTTCATGGCTGCCAAAGTTCTCACTCGCTCAGTTTTGTAACTTGCTGTCTTCTCTGTTCCTCATTTAGTTAACCCTAACCTTAAGACTTTGTCCCTCTTTTCGCACCCTATGTTCACATCTAGGGTGAGTGGTCCTCAACTGGTGGGGGTGGTAGGGTTGTGATAGTGTTTCTCCCGACCCAGGGGACATTTGGCAATGCCTGGGGGCATTTTTGGTGGTCACAATGCTGAGGGTTGCTATTAGTATCTGGTTGGTAGAGCAAGAGGTTTTACTAAACATCCAGTGCACAGGACAGCCACCCCTGCCAGTTATCCAACGCAGTACGTCACTAGTGCCGGTTGAGAAGCTTCGCCTTACACCTCTCAAACCACTACCTCATTCTGTCTTAAGCCCTTGGCTGTCTCTTGGCCCTCACTTAACTTCTGTCTCCAATAGCTTTTGGCTCTGAGGAACCCTGCTAGGTTTTGGTTATTGCCCTAAGGCTGACCTCAACTCTAGTAAAAGGGTCCCAGAAGCAGTGGGATATGCCAGAGCAACGCTGTTTTGTTTCCCAAGCAAGCCCAGGGAGAGAGAGGTGAAGACAGACACTATTAGGATAAAGCACAGGGCAGTCTTGTTTGAGCAGCAGAGGTGAAATGGGATCTTGTCTCTGTCAGATAAAATGAGGCGGCAGCTCCAAGAAAGAGCTGGAGGTCAGTGAGTGGCTGCCAAGGCTGCATAGTGAGTGGCAATTGATACATGTGCACACAGAGATGTCTGGTAGCGTGGCTTTATCTGAGGTGAAACGGAACTGTGACATTGCTCAAGCTGTAACCCTGCACAGAAAGTGGAGGTCAAGGGGGAGACTGGGAGACAGAGGTGGCAGGTGGGCACCATCAAATGGAGACTCCTGCCCCGGAAAACCTCTCATACTGTTCTGGGCTGGCAGAGAGCAGTCACTGACTGTTCAGGGGCCAGTCAGCCCCGGGGTCGGGTATAGGTATAGGGTAGCAGCACTTGGCCATTCCTATAAGATCAGCAGTGCTTAAGTAGGCTGCCAGGAATCTCCTCTCACCTATGCAGCCTGCTTCATCTTCATCTCAGGTAAATTTCCTGACAGAGTGCATGACTTAGAATATATATCTATGCCCTGCATGGGTACTCTGTGGACACTGCACAGATTGGACCCTGAAAAGTATGTAGTCTCCTAGGGTGGAGGTCACGTTGCTTACACAATGACCTGAGCTCCCTTCTAAATCCCTTGAAAACCCGTAGACAAAGAGCCCTCTTGGGCATCCTACTCAGAACTTCCTCCAGGCTAGCAGGAGGCCTACTTCCTTGCCTTTCTTTTATTTTTTTGCAATTATATCTTTTAAATAAATTTTCTTACACCCTACGTCCTCTGTCCGTGGTTTCATTCTTCATCACTGTGGGACACAACCCTGGTGTTCCAGTAACCTTGGGATTACAGGTGTATGCCACCGTGCTAAGATGCTGTAATATTATCACACATACCAAGCATAACTTGATGTAAAAACATTAGGACAAAATAAAGTACCCATGAAGTTCCAACTACACAGAATAGATTTCATTCTCTTTCAGGATACAGAACATTTTTAAGTATCATGGAGGAAAAAGAAAAAGGAAACAGAGACATTTCAATGTCACTGTCCCGATTCTGGCCTCCAATGTGAAAAACTGGTTGTCCAGTTAAGTGAAACGCATGAAGATGTTGAGATCACGCCACAGGAGACCCAGGAGTATCAGTTCTAGGGGTAAACTCTTTGCTTAATAATAAATGAGAGGAGCTGAGTTTCAGAAGGAGCCGAAGAGGGAAAAGGGCCCAGAAGCAGAGCAGGGTGAACAAGCGGGTGCCATATGTCTTAGTCATTTTCTTCATGGCTCGGACACAATACCAGACACTAAACTTAACGGAAGAGAGGTCTATTTTTGCTCAGAGTTTGTGGAGGCTTCAGGTCTCCAAAGCAGGATGGCATGGAAGAGGGGTACTGTAGGAGAGAGCTGCTCATGGCATGGTGGACAGGAAGCAGAGAGCTTTATGGGAGGAGCGACAGGGAGATAGACCTTCCCAGGCCACACCCCAGTGACCTGCTTCCTTTGCCCAGGCTCAACCTCCCAACATCACATTTAGCTGTGAACTCAGGATGGGCTGATCCACTGATTAGCATCACACCTCCACGATCCAATCACCTCCCTGAAGTCCCATCTGGGAGTGCATGTAGCTTCAGGGGAC
>PVLD010004451.1:71886-125188 GCA_004027595.1 Dinomys branickii
GGGGGGGGGGGGGGGGGGGGGGGGGGGGGAGACAGATTGATTTTAAAGTTGACAGGAAGGAAGCCCGAATTTCACCTGGAACCAGAACTCAGAACCATAATGTTGGGCATTAGATTTCCTGGGCCACACTGACTGAAGAGGAATGTTCTTGGGCCACATATAAAATCTGAAATATTGTTAATTAATTTCAAGAAAAATTCCTTTAAAATATTTTTATTGTAATCATAAGATGAAATAACACAAGCTTAAGTTTAATGATTAGGTAAAAAACTTACACATCTGCTTAGCAACAGTAAACACCTGTCCTCATAGGCGTCTGTGTAAGTAGGCTGAAACACTATTACAGGTGATTGCTGTTTTGCTCACCTTGTCCAACAAGCACATGTGATGTCTGACGCACATGGGTTTAGAGCCCACTGACTGCAGGCACGGGGGTGGGCTAGCCTGCACTGTGGCCTTCTTGCCACAGCCTTCTGCTGTCACCTGTACACTGCACTGCAGTGTTTCTTGATGGAGTCATGAAAAAATATCACTAAAAATGTAGAATAAAGTTAAAAGTTTACTGCAATCTTGCAGACCACAGCCTAGATGTCCAGGCTGCATGTGGCCACAGACTGTTCATTGGACATGACTGACATAAGACGAATAACGTTAGCACTTAATGTTCATGCCTTAGAAACCCCATACACTCAAGTGAGTGGAGGTGGTTGGTTGCCATTTAAAGCTGGGCTGGGGGAAATTCAGGATTTTCAGAGGTTTGGGGTAAGCCGTGGGATCCTCTTGTCAGCCACTGACGAGGAACGGGATGATGAAAACCTAAGAGGTGGATGGCATCTTGTTTAATGTGTGTGCTTGACCGTGCAGGTGAACACCGACATCTAATTGCCAAAGGGTGCAGAAGAGACACACATCTTGACATTTTCTTTGGTGTATGTAAACTTTCTCCAACCCTGGCGTATTCTGGGTTATTTTTGTTTTGGCTTATCATAAAAGAAGAATTACCACAAGGCTGTTTTGTGTGAAATTCAAGGTGAACAAAGCAGCATGAATATTTTAAATACTTGTGAAAAAACCCTAATATGCCAATCTTCCAAAAGCAGTCAATTTTTATTTGGAAATGGATGTTCAGAAAAGCTGCAAGAAATAGAATAGTCTAAGGACCACTGATATAAACTATATCCAGATTACCTGTTGTTAATATTCAACCTTATTTGCTTTATAATCTGTGACCTTTCTCTCTGCCCATGTGCACTTGTGTATACAGACACACACACATGAGCACACACACTCAAATTTTTCTGAGCCATTTGACACCTGATTGCATACATCATGCCCCTTTCTTATAAATACTTCTTTGTATATTTCCCAAGAACAGTAATATTTTATTACATGTCACCTTCAGTAATTTGGCACTGACACTTTAATCTACCATGCATGGTCCCATTTTGTCAATTGACTCAATAATGTCCTTTAGAGCATTTCTTTTTCCATACAGGAACAAATGTAGGATCAAGCACCTCATTTAGTTGTCACGTCTCTTTAGTCTCCTTTAATCTGGAACACTTTGCAGCCTTCCTTTGTCATTCCTGACACTGACATTTTTGAAGGTACAATCTGTTTTGTCTTTAACAGAAACTTCCTTGGTTTGAGATTTGTCTGGTGCTTTCTGATCCTTGAATTTGGGTTATGCATGTGAGTCGTCTTTAAGTGATGCGGTGTCTCTCAAGGTGTCCCATCTGGAGGTCCCCAGTATGCATCTACCCCTCACCGATGGTATTAATGTTGACCATCCAGTGGAGGGACCTGCCTAATTTCTGCTGTGTAGAATTCCTAGCTTTTCTTCATATACATAAATCCTTAGTTACTTTTAAATCTAGATATTAGTATGTCACGCGATTTCACATCTGTGCTTTCTTCCCACTTGCCTTCCGCAGGTAGAAGGTGTGACATGTTTGGGTTTCCATTTACACGACCAGAGGTTTTTATATTGTTATTTTTATTTTATACTTCATTTCTGGAACCGACTGAACCTCTGAGGATTGCTTTGTACTTGAGTGAAGAATTGAAAAATAAAACCAAGAACCAAAGAGCAAAACAAAAATCCTAGAATAAAGCAACCCCACCCTCGTTGCTCTGTTTCCTCCACTAGAGGAGATGATTAAGTTTCACGGAAATAACCACTCTAAGAGGGGAATTATGTTTGCTGCATTTTGATGAGAATTAGACTAAAAGATCCTGAGAGAAATGAGAGGAAAACAGGCTAACATCTCAGTGAGGAGACAGCAGAGAGAAAATTAATTTTTTCCTAGGAATGAGTTCATATCATGGGCGCCCCACCAAATCTCTGATAAGCAGGGTAGCTTTTGGGAAAATAGATGTAGAGTTCATGATTAGTGTAAATAAGTTTGATCCCGGCAAGGGCAGTGTTGGCCTGGTGGTCTTTCAAGGGCTAACACGAACCAGACCGTCCCTGCAGCCTGCCTTTGCCTTCACTGACACTGACATTGTTGAAGGCACAATTCTGTTTTGTGTTTAATAGAAACCTCTTCGCTCTGAGGTTTGTTTGGTGTTTTATGATAGTTAAATCTGGGTTACGCATCTGAATCTTCTGTGAGTGACTCGGTGTCTCTCTCAAGGTGTCATATCTGGAGGTGCCCAGCATGCGTCTGCCCTCACTCATGGCATTAATTTTGGCCATCCAGTTGAGGAATCTGTCTGATTTTGGTTTGTAGAATTTCTAGCTTTTCTTCATACACACAAATTCTTAATTAATTTTACATCCAGATAATCAAATGCTTCAATAGCATAAACTAAGACACACCGCTCCACTTTTCTATAACTTGTGGCCTTTCTCTTTTCTGACTTCTCTGTTGTTTTGCTTCTATCTCATACTCTAACCTAGTAGTGCCCTGGGGTCACCCTGGATTTGTCCCTTCATCTCTTTTCAAAATCTCCCCCACCTTGGTGTGCAGTTTGCATGTGAACTGCTTACCGTTAATAAGCCTGTTACTTGGTATATGCCTGGGATATTTGATGCCTGTGTGTTACTATGTGAGCAGCTCAGTCTGGCCCAGTAGAGGCGAGGTGGAAAGTTATGTGAGCGGGCCACCTCAGGAGAACTGCATCTGACCTGAACTACTGACTCAGCTGACTGTAAATCTTCACTCTCACTTTAGAAGTGGATAGGAAGCTGGCCAATGGGCTGGTTCCCACCGGGGCATCAGGCAGCAGATAGGAAAATGTATACCTTCAAAGAATTCAGAGATCCAGTGGATCTTGAGTGGGAGCCTAACAAAAAGACCCAGATTTGGAATAAAATGTGGGCCAGAAAATGAATGGAGATGAAAGTAGGTAGCAGCAGGGTTTAATTAGTGAGCAAGATGTTGGTTGGATGAATTCTGGAAGTGAAGATTGTTAAGGCAAATTCCATTTTAACATTGCCAAAGTACATCTTGGCAGGATTGGACTGAGTCTACTGAGAAGGGCCAGCACGAAAGAGCAACCTCTTTAGTGCTGCATGAGAGTTCTGGCCGTTGTCTAAGGAACTGAGCAGAGAGGCTCCACATCAGAGGAATAGGGGAAAGATAAAGTCAGTGCTGAATTTTAAGAGTAAGATTTCTCACCTGGAAGTCTTGGAAGTAGGGAAATTGAGAGAAGTTCATGCTAGGAAGGTAGCTTTGTCTTAGTCTTATCAGTGTACTGTTGGAGAAGGGACAGTTTGAGATTCTGGGGCAGCAATTTATAAATACAAACCTAGAGGATTTTTCCACAATGCACCTTGATTGGAGCTGGGAATTTGGATTGTTGTAGGTGTTTCCAGGGACTCAGGTTACCATCAACCACACGTGTGCTATCCTGGTCCATGGCTATGTGATAGTCCCTGTCTTAGTTCTCTTAATACTCTTATGAAGTAGGTGCCATGGTTTCTGTCTTTAAGAATTTGAGGGCATAAGAGACTCAAAGAAGTTAAGAAATTTGCTCAAGGTGAGTACAGCAGGTAACCCAGCTGAGACTTAAACCTTGGGCTCTTAGATCTGCGTTCTCTTGCTGGGACTGGATCCTTTGAGCAGCTTATGTAAGCTGTGGATGCTCTTCTTGGAAAATAGTACACTCCACCCTTCGTCCAAGGCTTTTGGGGGATCATGAACTACCAGGAGTCCTCTGATGAATCTAAAGTTAGGAGCATCGGACTCTGTATGTGTGTACATGTATATATAAAATAGAATTTTAGTTTTTAAAAACAAAAGATATATGTTTGTATCTTTACTATTTCTTAAGCATATGGATAGACTTTAATTTTTATTTTTAATTAAAATATATTCTGAGTTCACATATCCTACTGTGCATATAAATCCCTGGGGTACAATAGATGTCCCAGTAGAAGTGTGCCAGTGTGAAGTTTTAAAGGAAATGCCCTCCCTGTGTCCTTTCAGGTTATCGGGCAATACGGGGCAGCACACCTGTTACCTCATGTTCTTATCCTTTTTGATGATGAGAATATTTAAAATTGTTCTCTTAACATTTTAAAAGCATTAGATATATTGTAGTTATCTATAGTCACCAGGTTGTACAATAGATGTCTTCAGCTTAATTCTCCAATTTAACTGAAATTTTGTATCCTTTGACCCATGTCTCCCCAGTCCCGCACCCCACACCTCTGGTAATCACCATTCCACTCTCTGTTTCTCTGAGTTCAGCAGTTTTATACTCTATATGTAAGTGAGGTCATGCAGCATTTCTGCTTCTGTGCGCAGTTTATTTCACTTAGCGCACTGTCCTCTAGATTCACCCATACCCCTGCAAACAACACAAGTTCCTTATTTTAAAAAAGGCTGAATAGTATTTTACATGCATCCCTCACATTTTCTTTGTACACTCACCTGTGATTAGGAATTTATGTTGCTCCTCTATTTTGGCTGTTGTAGACACTGCTGCAATGAACTCGGGAGTCCCGATGTCTTTTCCAAATACTGATTTCACGTGTAAACTTCCCTTGGATACATACCCAGAATGGGGATGAACAGATGGTATAAAGCAATACATGATGTGGCTCTAGTCTGAATTTTTGAAAGAACTGCCTGCCTTTTTCCCACAGGGCTTATATTACTCTTTCTTAAATGAGGTTTTTATGATTCTAAGTTTCAGTCAAAAATGTTCAAAAGTCATTGCCCTAAGTGACCACAGGGACCAAATGCATCAGATCTTCATCTATGTTACCCAATTTTCTATGAGATTTACAAGCCTTTCCCATGATATCTTTTGGCACGGATTCCTATCCCCATGTCTCCTCAGAGACTTCCTGTCTGCCCTTTGGAACTCATGGGTCTCTCTGCAGCAAAATTTCCAGTATTTCAAGCTGTCTTTAGAATATTCCTTCCTCATTTCACTCGTAAAATGTCCTGAGGGTCACTGATTGCCCTTAGCCTCCCATGCAGTGGCTGTGTGCTTCTCCCACTTCCTGCTTGCCATTGGCCTGAGGTTGGGGCAAGGTCCTGTCTACTACGACTTAACATTTCCATGTCCCTATACTGCCCTCATCCCTGAAGAACCCAGCTCCTTCAGACCATGCCATCTCTGCCCTTCCCAGTCCTCTGAATTCCCATGGTTTAACACATTCACTGAAAATCAAAGCACCTAGTTTTGTTTCTTTCCTTTTATCTCTAGTCCTGCCACTGTTGTTGTTTTTGAGAAGGCATCCAGTGTGCTGGCCTCCAAGTTCATTGGCCATCTTACCTTAGTGATTTTTGCCCTTCATCAGACTGAGCTACACTTCACCGTGGTCATGCCCTAGATCTGTACTGCCCGGCATGGTAATTCTAGCCATTTGCCACAGAGTTATTCAACTTTGAAAATAACTGAATAAAATTTTAAAGTATAATGCTCAATAGCACTAGCCACAGCTCATGGGCTCAATAACCACACATGGCTGGTGGATACTACATTGGATTGTACAGAGAGACGACATTCGGATCACTGCAGAAAGTTCTACAAGAAGGCACTGCACTGAGACCTTCTCATTTCACTTTCAGATGTCACGTTCTGAGACTACCATCTTCTGTCTGTGGCTCCTTCCCTTGAGCACATAACTCTAATAACTTTGATATTACCAGGACCTTCAGTTCGCTGGCCTTACTGCTTCTCACTGTTCGCTATCGCCTCTCACTTTTCCCATTGTCTAATTTCAATTTCACAGCCCCTCATTTAAACCCTTGCACAAATCCCCTCTTGTGGGGGCAACCCTCTTGCTCCTGCTTTCCTCTGTCCTACTCACTTAAGTCATCAGCAAGATAGATTAAATCTCTCATTCTACACGGTATGTACCCATGGAGCTGAATACAGCTGGGGAAAAATCATAACTGCACTATCTTACTTAAAATGCATGACCACCAAGCCCAAATACTGAGAAATAAATCTAAAACTCTTGCAAAACTTCTACCTAGAAGATTAAAAAATTATATATTATGTTCTAGAAAGGCTCAAGATTGCAAAGAGTCAGCACTCCCCCAATGATTCTACATGCGATGCCATCCCAAAAAAAGATACTCTTTTCATTTTAATTTGACAAGCTGTTTCCAAAATTTACGTGGAGGTGCGAAAGGGCCAGGGATGGCTAATGTAGTTTTGAATAATAAGATGGAGGACCATCTCAAAATCTATTTTGAAGAATTTCAAAACTCATGACATAGCTAAATAACTAACACAATATGATTGTGTTAGTTGGCCACTACTGACTTTTAGTTCCAAATCCACTCTTGTTCATTCTTCGCTGGGGTATAGGAGCTGGACGCCATAATCATTTATTTCCTGATGGTGAAATATTAGGCTTTGTCAGTAGAGGACACTGGGGGTGGGGGGACACCGCAAGGCGCACAGATCGCTTTGTCTGGGTTGTGAGGTGCTCTGTTTGGTCTTACAGTGTGGGAGATGCAGTGGGAACTTGTGGGAGACCCAGCAGTGCTCTGCCAACACCTTCATCTTGCTGTGCCAACACACCCCTGGGCAGTGTCCACTGACATCCCTGGGCCACGGCACCCCAGTTATGTACTCATGACCTACTTCCTCCAACTAGATCCTTCCTTCTAAAAACCCACTCGGCTACAATCTGACAATCCAGTCACCTCTTCAGGAGTCTCTTGATCCAGTCAAGTCAGCAGTCAAGATTAACCTTCACAAGTGGCGTTGGCACAGGCCAGGCACATAACACACGGACCAATAAAGTAGAAGAGAGAGCTCCCAGGAGGACCAGGGCATTTGTGGACACTTGGTAGAGACAAGCTGGCCTTGCAGAGCAGCGGTGAGGAATATGGCCTTCTCAGTGCATGGGGCTGATCCAATTGCGTCTCTTTCTACCCTCTCCACTGCCAGGTTGCCTCAGCCTCGCTGTCCTTTGCGATGTGGAGGCTGCAGGAAGTATGCTCTTGCTTCAGGGTTCCTGAGGACACTATTCCTTCGCTCAGAATGTGCTTCCCCTGGATGTCTGCACGGCTTCATTTAGCTGAAAGCTCACATGTCTGTTCCTAAGATGGACTCTTCCAAAAGGAAGGAAATCAAGATATCGTTTCCAGGTGTTCTTTCATCCCTTCCATGTGCTGTTTTCTATCTCTTGATGATACTTTCTAGCACTAACTCTAAGCATTTATGTATTTGTTTTCTGGCTATTTCTCTCTTAAAATACAAGATCTACCAGGAGATACATTTTGTTTTATTTACTGTTATTTGCCCAGCCACTGAGTTTTCAATAAATATTTGCTGAAAGAACAAATGAATAATACAGACCCTGGGTCAGTGGGTCCTGCGATTTATTTGGGTTACACGCACATACGCCAAGGTTGTGTTAGCCTCGTGCTGGGGGAAGAGTCACCGTTTACTGTCTTCCTCTCACAATCCCTGTCCAAGGTGACTCCCATTGTGCTGAAGATTTAAAAACTGGATTGTCAGGTTATGTATTTCTTTTTCATGCTTAAAGCCTCAAATGACTTCGCATCGTGCATGGAATGGAATTCAGCCTCCTTCCCCTGACCTCTTGGCCTCAACCCTATCCCTCCTCTTCCTGTGTTCCTGGTTTTTCTCTTTGTCCTCTGCCTTTTGCTGTCTCTCCACCAGCCCCACCTGGTTGTCTTCTGTTCTGTGACCAGCATCCCAGTTCTTTCCTTAGAGTCTTGAAGCTGGGGCTTCCTTCTGCGTGCACCACTGCCCTTGGTTTTCACTGGCCTAATCCTTCGCTGCGGTTCAGTGCAAACTGGACCTTGTCTGACGGACTTTCCTTACCTTCCCAGTAACTCTGTCCTCTGCATCTCCCTGTTTTGTTTTCTCACAGAGCACCTGTTGCTCCCTAAACACGACCTCACTTATTTAAATTATTTACCCTCCATCTCCCTTCTCTCGCAGGACTTTGTTTTGTTTTATTTGCTACTGTATTTGTGGTTCCTTGACAAACAGTCTCTGACATCTAATAGGTATTCAATAAATATTTGCTGAATAAATGAGTATTTCATCAGTCATACCATTTATGGGGGTGAAATGCTGGCCTTAGGAATAGATTCTCTTAAAAATAATGTGAATACTATGAGGAACTTTCTGTTTGCAAAAGACACATTAATTTCCAGCCACTGCTTATAAATAAGGTGCATTTTGTCTCTCATACTCTGCCTTTGAAGGTTTTTTCTCTGATCTGTCCTCTTTATCTGAACGTTGTGCTTCTTTTATGATGGAAGGTAGGTTAAATCTGCCTCTCGTCCACAGGGTCTTTTCACTGGGCTTCTGGATTATCAGCTTCAGGCAGTCTCTGCTGATGTTAAGAAGCACAGTATTAATCTTCTTTATTTATTTTATGTATTATTTATGCCCCACCTGCTTCCAAAACCAATTTGAGACAGTTAACTTCTCTTAATTACTTGCTACCCTTGTTCTTTGAAGCTTCCAGAACTCTGTGAGGTTTCTCAGCAGTACCACTGGGTCTTTGATTCCTTTTTGAAAAGTACAGCCTTGGGTGGTTGGACCGGGTGATCTCTGGGCTCTTTCATAGTTGTGACATTTTGAGGTTCCCTTCAGAAAACAGAGGCGGTTAATGGCTAATCAGGTGGGGACACTACGCCACTCACTCACCTGCTTCTTTCTCTGAAGTGTATGTCTTTGCCAGTTTCAGCTCCACTTCTTAGAGTTACTCATTTTGAAACACGATGTCTGTACAGTGGGGCGTCTTCACCCATGCGCTCAGTACGGATTTAACCAACCACAGATGGAACACATATTTGAAAAAGAAATCACATCTGTACTAAAGATGTAACTTTTCCCCTCCTTGTACTCACTCCCTCGACAATGCATGAAAAACTATTCATGTGGTGTCTTCGTCTGCTTTGTGTTGCTCTAAATACCTGATGCTGGGTACTCTATAAAGAAGAGGTTTATTTAGTTCAACATTTTAGAAGTTGAACAGAATGGGTGCTGGTATCTGCTCAAGACTGATGAGGGCTTCGTGGAGAAGCATCACAGTAGAGGGGCATCTGTGAAGGGAAATCACATGGTGTCGCAGGAAAAAAGAGAGCTGGGTGAGGGGCCACTTTCATGTATAACAACCGCTTTTATTAGAACAAGAACATACTCCAGCAGGATAAGCATTCATCTTTCTTTCTTTCTTGGTTCTGGGAATCGAACTCATGACCTCAGGCTTGCCAGGCAAATGCTTATGCCACTGAGCTATATCCCCAGCCCTCATATTTCTTAAGACCTAATTACTTCTCTCACTAAGTTCCCCTTCTTAAAGATTCTATGATCTCTCAGCATCATTGGCCTGCAGATCAAGTTTCACATGAACCTTTTGGAGATACATTCAAACCACATGCAAACCATAACACCCAGCACTCACATCATGTTGTGTACTGGATGTAAGCTAGAGGTGACTCAAAGTGCATGAGAGGATATGCACAGGAGATGTGTAAATAATGTGCTACTTTATATTAGGGACCTGAGTACCCATGAGTTCTCATAGCCATGGGGGCCTGGAACCAACTTCCTGAGACTATTGAAGGATGATTATATATTTTCTTTTTTATTAAAATGTGACCTTTTAGGTTATCATATAATGGGGAATGGAATACCATTTATTGAGTGCAACTCTGAGCCAGACATGGCAAGTTACTCCATGTAAGTTTTTTGATTAATCTACAAAATTTCTATAATGTTGTCCTTAGCATCTCTGTCTAGTATACCTCATAGTACAGAACAGAACAACTAAGGGTTAGAAAACTTTGGGAACTTATGCAAGATGGAATAATGATAAAGGGTGGGATGAGGATTTGAAGCCTCCCCTATCTGGTCTCTAAATCAGACCCTCTCAGGCTGCTCTGGAACTTTATCTGTACCCATGGATGGAAATCACAGAGGGAAAGAAACCCTGACTTTGGGCTGAGATTGCTACAGGGAAGCTCAAACAACGGTGGAGAGAATCAATGACTTCTCTTTGCTTTCTCAGCTGTAGATACAGACACGACACAACAGTTTTAGTGATGATAGGCTAATGGATGGATGGATGGGTGGGATTAGAGTTGAGAAAGGGCTAGACCAGGGGACAGAGTGGAGCTTGAGCTGAAGAATATGCAGCACAATCTTAAGACCTGGTGCTTGTACAGACTGAATAGTTTGGCAACACCAGATTGAAGGATCAGTCTACAGACTGGAACTGAGGCTGCAATGAGCAGCAGGGACCAGGCTATGAAAGAGCCTTTAGTATTTTGTCCAGTCATTTGGAATGAATCCCAGAGGTGATGGAGGCTTGTTGCAGAAGTGGAGTTGACCAATGTGGTACAGTTTTGTTTGAAAAAGTTTGCTCTTCTTGCACATTGTCGCCAGTTCTTAGCACCTGACAAACTGTTTTTGGCCAGATATATGAGAGCTCTCCCTCTGCAAGAATACTGTGCTCTTCTTGCTGGTTCACAGTGCTCACCACGTCACCCAGAGCCTGTGAAACACTGGGGCCAGATACTGTCAGAGCCTGACTGGGGCTGTGTGAGTGGAGGGCCCGATAACTCAGCCTTGAAAGGTATTTTTCTATTGTTCTTTAGACTAGAAGGAAGCCTGCCCTTGCCTCAGCTGCCCAGGAATTCTGTGGGTAAATTTTCTGCTGGAAGTGAGTCAATGCCACTTTGAATTCATCCAGTAAACTTGGGAAAACAAAATTAGATTATTGGCTCTCTTTTCTTTAGCAGCTTGAGTGAGCTGAATACTTTGCTGCCTGCTCAGACACCTGGAGGGAGGAATAGGAGCTTCTGGTATGAAAGACAGGTGAGCAGAGAAAAGTGATGGGAACTTCCAGGCGAGGTGGAGGTTTTGTCTGTAGCTCCTCAAGGACCAGACAGATCGGTAATGTCAAGGGCAACACTCCTGGGGGCTACACTTTTCAAAGGGGAATGTAACTAACATTTATAAACTGCTTGTCAGCTGGGAAAACACTTCCCGAACACATAACCAAAGGTGACTTGCACAGCACTCATCAATAATTGGCTACTAGAAAGGGTGGCTAAAAACCTTAAGATAAAAAGTCACAAGGAGAAAAAATGTAAAAAGTTGAATTTTGATTCCACACCTTCATTTCAGGTTAAAAATCTGAAGTTATGGAGTAGAAAAATTTTTGTCAGACCTTCTCTGAAGTCTGGCAAATCCATCTGTTCTGCTGAAAAGGCTGCCCGTGATGGTGAGGATGAGTTCCTAGAGGTTTTTGTAGGCCTTGGAGTCAGAGACACACTTGGCTTAGAATCCAGGTCCCTAACTTGAGCATCCTTGTGCAAGTCACTTTGGCACTGTAAGATTTAGTTCCTGTCTCTAAATAGAGGTCAACATTATCTGTCTCCCATGGCTGTTGGGGGGTGACTCAGAGGCGTGAAGTACTCAGTGTTCTCTGGCATGTGATAAACAGCAATAAAAGGCGGTGGCTGTTATCGTTGGTGCTTTCAAACTCAGGTTTCCCAGCACCAGCTTTGCACCATCACGACTGACTGCCTGCCTCTCACGTGATGTCCTCATGCCGACCCCAGGCCATCTCTCTGTCCCTGCTTAGGGTAAATATTTCCAGCTCTCAAGCCAACCTGTGAGGCCGGGGCTCTGAACATTTACCATCTCGCTTGTCCTTCAGCTTATTTCTCACCCCTAATGCCAGTGCTCGTAGCTGTCCTGGTAACGATGCCTCCTCCTTCTGTCACCTCCCGCCTGCTTCCCACTGCAGCAGGTCTGGAGATTGTCCTTGGAAACTGCTTGTGGTAGCAGAATGATGCCCTCCCTCCAGCCCTCTGAAGACATCCAGGTTCTGATCTCCAGGAACTAGGAATGTGTTTATTTTATGTGGCAAGGGGAAATAAAGGTTGCAGTTGGAATTAAGGTTGCCCATCGGCTGGCCTTGGATGGAGAGGTTATCCCGGATTGTTGTGTGGGCCCAGTGGGATCACAGCATCAGTATAACGAAAGAAGGGTGCAGGAGAATCAGGGTCAGAGCTACACATGGGAGCGAGGCTGCAACTGCCCCCATCACCTTTAAGGTTGTGCACTTGGGCTTGTGGGAAGCTTCTAGACATGGTGGAAGAAGAACACACTCTCCTCTAGACCCTCCAGGAAAATGCTGTTTTGCAAACACCTTGATTTTTTTCCCAAGTGAAACCCTTTTTAGACTTGTGACCTCTCAAGTGTCTTTGAATTTCTGACCTCTAAAAGTATAAGATAAACAAATGTGTGATATTTCAAACCATTAAATCCAGCAATTTATTAGAGCAGCCATAGGTAGCCAAACCTCTGCCCTTTCAGACAGACTGTGGTGGTGCAGCCCAGACGTCATGATCAGAAGACAAGGTCACATGGATTTCAGAACACTCTTAAAAGAATGGGAGCACAGACAATTTATGACAAATAGCACCAATCCAAACTCTACCCTAGGTACCGTCCACTACTTTGAAACGGAGAAAAGAAAACTTTAGTATTCCCCACTATCTCAGTGAATTCTCCATCTTTTCCTTGACACTATCTTTTGATGTTAACGTCAAGCCCTGTATTTTTATCTGCTGAAATATTTTAAAATGATTTTAAAAATTATCAAATTATACAGGCATAGAATGTTAATGGGGGTTTTAAACTTTGAACCTCTTTAAATAATGGTCCCTTTAATCTAATAAGTGGTATTTGACCAGAAAAAATATAAAACAGATGATGGAACATTGGGTGGAAATGTACTGCTGACAGAGAAGAGCGGGTCCCCGGCACTCAGTCTCACTTTCTGGGCCCCCTGAGACATTGACCTGGAGTTCCGGAGATGGTGTTGTCCTAGCTTTGGACTTTTCTATATGACAGATGGGAGAACTATGGCCCACAGGGAGCACAGCCACCCCAAGGGCACCAAAATGCCAGTTAATACTTGGGGGAGACTCCAACCTGGGCCTCTATGCTTTGTTCTCAGGATGTGTTCTTTTAGCCATATAGCACTGACCTGAAACCAAACTCTTGATCTTTTTTTTCCCCACTGTCACCAATAAGACGTGAGTTGTAAATGTTCTCTGCTAAGTGGGTGGCAGAATGTTTTTACCCAGGAAGTTCAGGGTCTAACATGTATCAGTTGCTGAAACGATTTCTTCTTCCTGCTCCATCCATTCTGTAGTTGAGGGAACCGAGGTGCAGAAAGGTCAGGTAACGTCCTTCCCCCCCACCATCCATCAGCAGGCGTCACTTTGCATGAGAGGGAGCACATGGTGGGAGCTGCTGCCACCAGCCTCAGCCTTCTGGTGAACGGGTATGAGTACTGGTAGAATTTCCCATTGATGGGGACACACACACCCAACATTGTGCGCTTATGGGAACACTTTAGAGGAAAGTGCAGCCTTCCATGGAGATCGGTGAGAAATGACTAAGCCCTTAATGATCCTACCTTTGAGCTGGTGAAATTAGATCACGACCTGTAATAAGAAGCCAGTTTGGGAAAGATAGATGAGCCCCAAAATTGACAGGAAGAAAGTTCCATCGCAGGCCAGCATTAAGAGTCATTATTACCAGCCAGTCACTGTTATAACTATATTGGAACTCATGTCTTTTCCCAATTATTGAACATACATGTTCACCGTAAATATTCCATATTCAGGAGTGAAGCTCTACCTGTTCTTCACAAAGCTGTCCTAAGCTTTCCTGTATCTCCTGGTACACACTTGTAGGGCTTGCTGGTACTCACATGTTCTAATCAGCCAGGAATGATGCCATGGCTGTCTGTGGATATTTTGAATATCACTCCTGATGGAAATACCAGGATCAGTCAAGGTTCTGTTGTCTATAAGAAGCCATGCTAGGCAAGCAGGGTTATGAGAAGAATTTGCTCTCAGCAAAGTATATTTCGACAGGGATGTACTAGGAGGGGAAGGAAGCAGAATTTAAACCCCTTTCCAACTGACTTTTCACAGCCATGCACATTTTAGCACATTGTGCTGCTGGGTTTCGGGTGATGAAAAGCATTTTTCAATTTGATGGGTTTCATCTGCATTTTATTAGTCTATTTCTGGAAAAAAAAACCATTTGTACATCATTTTCCTTGCAGTCTTGTCTTTATTATTCCTTCCCCCATCTCAGGTGGTGGGTCCAGGGTTTGATTTTCTCTTTGCTCTTGGCACATTTCTCATCCTCGGAGCAATTACCCTCACTGACAACCCATCTGTCTCTCTTGCCCCACCTAGGAGTACTCTGCCTCTTCCAATTCCCCTTATTTCCTTTTTCATATCTTCCACCTCATCTTCACTGACCTTTTCCCGCTCTTTCGATGGTCTGTTGCTCCTTATTGATGCTGTCTGATGGGTGGGAATCTTGCAGATGGCACGAGCAGCATTTCTCTCATAACTTTCCCCTTTGTTCTCTCTTTAACAGTCTCATGTACTTGTATTTTAGTGCTCTGTGTTTTTCTCTTATTAAAAAATTAAAAAAAAAAAAACCCGTGGCCAGTACCTGAATGCTACCACTGAGGAGATTATCTGGGAATCTGATGTTCCTTTCCTCAGCTGCTTGCTGGAGTTAGTGGGGGATTTATGGATGGGTGAATGGTCATTGCTGTTGAGCGTTACCAAAAGGAGAAGGTGTCCTTACTGCTTTACATTAGGGGTCAACAAACTTTCTGTTAACAGGCCAGAGTGTAAAGTTTTTCAGTTTTCCAGGTCATATGATTACTGTTGCAGAGATCCAGCTCTGTTGTTGCAGCACAAAAACATTCAAACATAAGTTATAGAGGGATGAGTGTGACCATGTTCCAATAAAACTTTATTAACAAAAACAGGTCATGGGCCAGATTTGGACTAGTGACTTTGGTTTTTTGAACTCTGTTCTCGAATATTTTTTCTATCTTCTTACCTTTTCTTTCATATTTGTGAATTTGCTATTTACTTAACAGCGTCTTTTCAGAAGTAAGCTAATATTCCATCTTGGGATTTGTTATGGCATGTTTTTAGGTGATCTTCCAGTATCTCATATGCTCATAAGTGGGGCTTTTCAGAGCTTACTGGATCTAGGGTGTGTAACGCTGGGCTTAAGGGTGTGTGGTACAAAGTTAGTCCACTTATTGGTTTACCATAGTTTGGGAATGGATAATGTGAAGCTCTATCCTGGATGTGCTTGGCACCAATCAATAGGTTTATAGCTTGGATGGAATATAAGGAAGGCAGGCTGGCTACTTGTCACTGGCTGCTGGTTACCTGCTGCTGGGTGTCTGCAGCTTGCTGCCTCCTGCCTGCTTTGCCACAAACTGTTTCTCCTCTGTGATGCCCCTCTGCCAGGCCATCCTGCCTTGGAACAGCTGACTTGGGACTGAAACCTCTACAAACTATGAGCTGAAATGAACCCTTCTTCCTTTAACTTGTTGGTCTCGGGTATTTTGTTTCAGCAATGAGACAAGTAACTGAGGCAGGGTTCTTGAAGAGATCATTTTGGGAGGGAGAGAGTGTGGCAGGGAAAAGAGAGTTTGGTCTCTATTAGTCACTTTTCCTGTTGCTGAGATACAATACACAACACCCAGAATTTGAAGGGAGAGGTTTAATTGGATTTGTGCTTTCAGGAGATTTGGTCTGTGACTGGCCAGCTCCAAGGCAGAGACATCATGGCAGAAAGGTGTGGCAGAGCAAAGATGCTTAATTTAAGGCAGCCAGAAAGTATAATGCAGAAACAGTGGCAGAGAGGAAGGCACCAGGGACCACATCCAAGGTCATGCCTCCACGACCCACCCAGACACACCCAGAAGTGTGCTTTGCTGATCCAATAGATATCTCTTAATCCTATCAGGTTGCTATACCATGATTAACACTCACACGGTACAAGGCAACATCATGTGCTATCTGTGGCATTTCCAGTAGTTTGCCTTCAAGTGTTCTAGAGGAAGCTGGTCATGTTGTATTTTGGAGGTAACCTGGGGTGTGAGACAGAAGACTTGGCTCTGACTTGGATGTTTTGCTCAGGAACTGGATGAACTTGTGTGAGTCCCTTCATGTTTTTGGATTTCTCTGTTCTTGTCTGCAAACAGGGTTATTGCTTTTATTATTGCTTTATTATTAACTTTAATATTCTATACTGTTTTATTTTATATTACACCTCTGATAATCACTTGACAGCTGGTATAAGATATTGTATCTTGAGGGTATTGTTATTTTTAATATCTTAAATATAATGTGACATATGAAGTATAATGAACTCTCTATATAACAGAAAATCCAAATATTAGTAGGTTATGAGATAGGTGTTCATTTTTCTCTCAATCAGCTGTCCAGGGATGATATGGTAGCTTCATCATGCCAGGATGGACAGAGAATCCTCTATATTTCTGTCTTCCTAATTTTAGTTTTCACCCTCACAGTCTCTTTAAAATTGCAAGGTGGCCACTGTAGCCTCACCATATGTTTACATTCCAAGCATGAGTATCAGATCAGAGAAACTGGCAAAGGCTAAAGAGAAGCCATTTAAATAACTTTCCTGGAACTCCCTCAAATGATGCCATTAGACATCCCATTTTCCAGTAACTGCAGAGTTTTAGCTTGCCACATACTATTTTCAATAACGTATAGGATAAAAACGTAGAACAGATATTAGGAAGGCTAAAACAGTCCCTGCCACACATAGGTATATGCAACAGCTCAAGGCAAGAAGTAGATAAGCATCTCAAACCAACCACACTGGGGGCATAGCGTTTCTGTCTCACTGATCAGACATACCCACAAAGAAGCAAGTGAATCACACAGTGGGTGGTATAACTACACTAGACTGCATTTCATTAAGAAAGAATTCTATCAGTGATCTTGTTTGCCTTAGGTTTTCTTCCTCTACATACCAGAATTCTTGATTGATTGCCAATATTCATGTGAAGGCTAATAGTTACAACAAAACACCTAATATGTATAAGGAGTGTTGGTGAAGAATGATTAAAGCTCCACTCTGAAACCGCCAGACATAATTGTCAGAAGTGAACTGGAAGGATATACAAATGTTAGTGCTGGTCCATATTCTCTCCTCAGAGTGCCTGGTGATGGTCCTCATTGCTGGTCTGGGATGAATCCTTCTTCAGGTTTCAGGAACCATCTGTTTCCTAAGTTGATTTCTTATTAACTAATCTTACTTACTCAAAAAGAAGACTCTAGTGATTTGGTCATTCTTTGTTGGCATCCATGGAAGTCCATATTTTCTTCCAATGTGTTCCAACAAGCATATTGTCTTAGTTACTCTTGTTGCTGAGACAAAATATCTGACACCCAGAATTAAGGGAGGAAAGGTTTATTTAGCTCACTGTCTGTGGAGGTTTTAGTCCATAATCTGCTGGCTCCAAGGCAGAGTGAAACATGGCAGAGGGGCAACAGCTCAAGGTGGTGGAAGATGGCAATCGTGATTTATTCCTGAGTATTTCATTTTTTGTATACTATTGTGAATGGTGTGGTTTCCCTAATTTCACTCTCAGTCTGTTTGTTGTTTGTGTACAGGAATGTTATTGATTTTTGAGTGTTGACTTTGTATCCAGCTACACTACTGAATTTGTTGATTAATTCTAAGAGTCTTTTGGTGGAATTCTTGGAGTCTTCCATGTAGAGTACCATGTCATCTGTGAATAATGATCATTTCACTCCATCCTTTCTAATACTTATTCCTTTTATTTGCCTCTCTTCTCTAATTGCTCTCACTAATGTTTCCAGCATTATATTGAATAGGAGTGGTGACAGTGGAATCCTTGTCTTGTTCTTGATTTTAAGGTGAAAGCTTTTAGTTTTTGTCCATTTAGTATGATGTTGGCTGTTGGTTTGTCATAAATGGTTTTAATCAGATTGAGGTAAAGACCATCTTTTCTGATTTTCTGTAGGATTTTTATCATGAATGAGTGTTGGACTTTGTCAGAAGCTTTTTTTGCATCTATTGAGATGATCATGTGATTTTTGTCTTTGGCTCTGTTGATATGGTGTATAACATTAGATGATTTGAACCTGTATTGAACCATCCTTGCATTCCTGGAATGAATCCCACTTGGTCATGGTGTATAATCTTCTTGATGATTTGCTGCATTCTGTGTGTTAGTATTTTATTGAGGATTTTTGCATCTATATTCATTAGGGAGATTGGCCTGTAGTTCTCTTTTTTGGTTGAGTCTTTCTTTGGTTGTGCCTCCATGAATGAGTTAGGGAGAATTCCTTCTCTTTGAACTTCATTAAAGAATTTGCAAGGAATTGACAATAAATCTTCTCTAAATTTCTTGTGGAATTCAGCTGTGAATCCATCAGGACCTGGGCTTTTGTTTGTTGGTAAGTTTTTAATTACATTTTCAATTTCACTGACTGATATTGTGTTATTCAGAATTTTGATATCTTCTTGATTCATCTGTGGTAGTTCATACGTATCTAGGAATCTGTCCATTTCTTCTGTGTTTTCCATCCATGAGAGTAAAGATTTTTGAAGTAGGCATTGATGATCTTCTGAATTTCTATAGGATCTATAGTGATTTCACCCTTTTTATTACTCATTGCATGAATTTAGTTTTTTCTTTCCTTTTTTGGATAAGGTTGGCTAAGTGCTTATCAATTTTATTTATTCTTTCAAAGAACCAACTCTGCAATTCATTAATTCTTTGCATTATTTTCTTAGTCTCCATTGCATTAATTTCTGCTCTGATCTTTATAATTTCCTACCTTTGGGCTTTGAGATTGACTTGCTTTGCTTTTTATAGAGGCTTAAGGTATAGCATAAGTGTGTTTATTTGTGTTCATTCTGTTTTCCTGATGCGGGACTTCACCTCTATAAGTTGCCCTCTGAGGACTGCTTTCAAATAGTCCCATAGTTTCCTGTCAGTTGTATCTGCATTTTTGTTTGATTGTAAGTATTATTTAATCTTCTTTGATCTGTGACCCACTGGGTGTTCATGAGGGTGTTATTTAATTTCCATGTGTTGATGTAGTTTTTGTGATTTCTTTTGTCAGTAATTTCCAATTTCATTGCACTATAGTCAGATAATATGCATAGGATAATTTCAATTCTTTTGCTTTTACTTAAGCATGTTCTATGTGCTAGTATGTGGTCTATTTTAGAGAACATCCCGTGTGCAGCTGAGAAGAATGTGTATTCTGTTGTTGTTGGGTAGAAAATTCTGCAAATGTCTACTAAATCCATTTGTTCACAAGTTTGGTTTAGTTCTGTTATTTCTTTACTGATTTTTTGTCTAGTTGATCTATCTCTTTATAGAATAGGGTATTAAAGTCCTCCATTACAATTGTGTTATTGCTTATTTCATTTTTCATGTCTGTTAAAATTTGTCTTATATAGTTTGGTACTCCCATATTTGGTGCATACATGTTTGTGATCCTCTTGCAGTTTTCCTCTAATAACTATATAGTGACCTTATTTATCTCTTTGGATTGTTCTTGGTTTAAAGTTCACATTCTCTGCAAACAGAATAGCTCTCCCTGCTTTTTTCTGGATTCCTGTCACATGGAGTATTATTTTCCATCCTTTAACTTTCAGTCTATGAATTTGCCTTTGAGTTAAATGTGTTTCTTGTACACAGCATATTGTTGCATTTTGTTTCTTGAGCCACTCTGCCCTCTGCTTCTATTGGTTGATGAACTGCAGCCATTTACATTGATGGTTATAACTGATATATATTAGCTTATGTTTATCATGTTATTTTCCTGCTGTTAGTTCCCTATTTTTCCCCTCTGTGTAATTGCTTTCTCTGCTTGATGATTCCTTTCTGTTGTTGTTCTTGAACATTGTGGTGATTTTTATCTCTTTCTAGAACGCCTTACTGTACTTTTTGTAAGGTTGGTCATGCATTTCTTTAGTTGTTCTTTGTCAGGAAGTATCTTATTTCTCCATTAATTTTGAAAGACATTTTTGTAGGGTATGTAAGTCTGGGTTTGAAGTTGTTTTCTTTCAGGACCTGAAATATTCACTCCAAGCTCTTCTTGATTTGATAGTTTGTGTTGAGAAATATGCCATGATTCTCATGGGCTTTCCTTTATAGGTGATCTGTTTTTCTAACAGCTTTTAATGCTCTGTTCTTTTGCTGAATTTCTGGGATCTTAATTATTACATACCTAGGTGTAGATTTATTTTGGTTATGGCTAATTGGAATTCTGTATGCTTCACTTACTGTATGTCAGATTCTTCTCCCATGCTTGGGAAATTTTCTACACTATTTCTGCAAATAGTCTTTTTACATCATTTATGTTGACCCCTGCTGTTTCATTGCTACTTATCAGTCTTATACTGTTTTTTTCTTTGCCTCAGCTTCAGCTATTGAATTTTTATGTCGTAGTTTCTTGTTATTTTAAAGAGATCTTTCCTTTTGTGATCAGTAGCTGCAATGCTGTCTTCAAGGCCTGAAAGTCTATCTTCAGCTTCGTTCAAGTGGTTTTGTCAGCTTTTAGTGGAATTTTTAATTTCCTGGATATTTGTTTGAATCTGTTTCATGCATTCTAATTCTTTCCTATTTTGTTCATTTAATGTTTCCATCATTTTTCTATGCTTCTCTGTCTTTTTGTTTATGTCTTCTTTAGATGTGCTGAGCAATTTTTTCATTATTATTGTCATGTCTTTTTTTACCTGAGAGATTATTTCTGATCTGATTTTTTTTATAGCCTGATGGAGTTGTTTTTTACTTCAGTTGCTATCATTTCAGAAATTTCAGGTGTGTGACTTCCAAGTTCTTCTATGTCAATGTCTCCTGGACTTGTTCTGGGTGGGCTAGAGGTCTGAGATCGTATTATGCTCCTAATAATGCAGTCTGGAAGCATTATGACATTTCAAAGCTCCCAAAGCTCACCAGGGCTCAGCCTCACTTCTGTGACTTTGGAGGGGTGTGGTGCAACTCACTGAGGCTCTTTAGTTTTGTGTGGCTTAGCGTCACTTCCACAATGGTGTGGGGTATGGCTCACTGAGGCTCTCATAGTTCGCCAGGGCTCAAGTTCACTCCTGGGATGGTGGGGGTGCAGGGCACGGTTTACTGAGCACTCTGAAGCTCTCCTGGGCTCACTGTCACTCACACAATATTAGGGGGCAGGTTGTGGCTTGCTGAGTTTTCTGAAGCTGTCCAAGGCTCAGTGTCACTTCCATGATAGTTGGAGGGTGGGGCAGTGGCTCATCAAGGCTGTGGAAGCTTTCTGAGCCTCAGCTCCACTCTGTGATGGTGTGAATGTGGGGCACAGCTCACAGAGTTTCCTGAAACTGTCTGGGGCTCAGCCCTCACCTAATTAATCCCATTTCCTTTTCACAGGGTCTATCTCTCTCTATCATAGTTGGGCTAAATTTTCACACTGTAATTACCTCACAGTGGGGATTAAAGTACAGCATGAGTTTTCAATAGGACATATTGGAGCAAATGGGGTGCCTATCTGTTGGATCTTTAAGAAGTTGCCATTTACAGTTTATAACTTTGTTATTTGGGTAGACAAGCAAATAGACTTGGATTAGATCTTTCATCTAGGAAGAGTTGCTCAAATAACTAGAGCAATGGAAAAGCTTTCCTTCCTTGGAAAGGATGCAAGAGGCTGCTGTCTGGAAATACCCTTCAGTATGCTTTGTGGGTGCCTTGGGAAAGTGGTTCCATTCGCACTGGACATAAGGAGCCATCAAGAGGATAGAGATCAAGGGGTGGGCCCCAGTGTTTCTCTTTTGAGATTGAAAGCTGGTAGGCACTTCCAGATGGGTTGCAGTGGTCCTCAGGGAGATGTGCAGATTGGAAGGAAGAGCAAGGGTGCCTGTTGTGAGAGAGGGCTCTAGCTACTGACACAGCCTGGAAGCAAGGCTGTGTTTGTGAATGTGAACTAAAGACCCATGGAAGGACCACTGAGGACATTCAAGGATGTTCAAGGATCTGGGACAGAAAAACGAACAGTAAGCAAGCATTGATCTGAGCACACCCAATTTTTAACAGCACCAGAGACCATGCAAATAGACCAGTGCTTGGCAGTGGGTATAGGATTTTTCTACCTTTCTTTTTACCTAGAAATTGAAAATAGGACTAAACAAACCTGATGATACTTGAACCATTAAGGAAGGGAGCCAAGCCCAAGCATTACAATGAGCATGTTGGAACAATTACCTGAGGTATGAAATCGTACAAATAGAGCTTATTTGTACCTACACTGGGAGGGTGGTTCATACCCAGCTACATTAGAAAATGGAGATAAATTCAAAGAGAAGAAATAAGTTTTAAGGTATGACAGCACAGCAGGTTGACTAGAGTTAGTGACAGTTTATTGCATCTTTCATGCTACATAGAAGGCAGGACTTTGAATGCTCCCAAAACAAAAATAATAAATGTTTGAGATGATATATAACTAAATATCTTGATTTGACCAACACACATTGAACACATATACATGTATTGAAATATCACAGTGTCCCATAAATATGTACAGTTATTTTCTGTCAATTGAAAAAGACAAAAAAAGTAAAAGAGTTCACAAACCCATGATAAATATTATAATATTTCTATATATATTTTCTTCTGGATTTTTTTGTGCATAATTATAACATACACGATGGGGAATATAGCTTTAAAATGGCTATTTGTCTTTTCAAAGTACATTATATACATTTTTCTTATCAGTGTGTATTCATCTGTAATGGCTGAAATATCCTATTTTTCTATACAGCACGTGATGTATACTGAATGTGTAGTCATACACTTTGCTCTATAAAGGCAAGGCCATGCTTCTGTTTAGCCAGGGACTTGACTTTAGTTGTAGGCAGTGTAGACTAGTGGTTTAGAGTACTGGGCTTCAGATTCAGGTAGACCCTGGCATTATTTCTGAATCTGCCACTTATAAGGCATATGGTACCAGGGGAATTCACTGAATGTCCCTTACTCTTTGAGTCTCCAGCAGTAAAATACAGTGTGTATAACAATGTCAACCCCATAACATTATTGAAGCTCCCAGACAGTAGAAATGCAGACACAGAATCAGGAGATAAGAGCTGTGAAGAGGAAGAATGAATAAGTCCCCAAAGTGTCAGGAAATGGACAGTGCGAGGCTTCCCAGTGGCTGTGTCGTGTCAAGAACACAATTATCAGTCACTCTTAGGCTTAGTCTCTGCCTTTGCCTTTCCCCCAGGAACCAAGAGTATAGTATAAGAAATATATTTGGTCTTTACCCAATTTCCAGGAACAGAGATGCTAAAATTTTAGAATGTCTTGAGTGAGAGGAATGTCTTTTGCTAGTCATAAGGAGCGCTTTTGATCACATCCGAGTTTAGGCTACTAAAGGACCCAGACTCAGGATGGGATTGGCCACCAGAAAGACCAAAGATTAGAAGAGGGAACTTTTTCTCCACCCACCAACTTCCAGGGAGAGAGATAGGACTAGGGGTTAAGATCTTTAAAAAAGGGAATAAGTTCCTGGGTTTGATGTCTAGTAACACACACACACACACACACACACACACACACACACACACACACGCAGAGCAAAACAATCTCTAAAACATCTTGAATAATAAGCATGATGTACTTGCAGGCTGTCAGCACACTGAGAGTTAGAGGGTGGTGTGTGTAGATGGAAACCCCACACACCTTCCCCTAACACCCTGTCCCCACACCTATTCATGTCTTCCACTTGGCCATTCCTGAGTTGTATTCGTTATGATAAGCCAAAAAATGTAAGTAGAAGATTTTCCTGAGCTCATGAACCATCCTAACAAATTATCAAACCTGAGAAGGGTCCTAGGAGTCCCCAGTTTATAACAGATAGTTCAGAAGAAGTATAGGAGGCTGGGGCTTGCAGTGAATGTCTGACACTGAGGCAGTCCTGCTGGCTGAGCTCTTACTCCGTGGGATCTGATGCTGATTCCAGGTAGATAGTGTCAGAATTAAATCAAATCACTGGCTACTCAGTTGGAAGATTGCTTAGTGTGTAAAAACTACACACATTTGGTGTCTGAATGGCTGTGTGAGTAAGAAAATAAGTTTTTCCAAAAGAAACCAGTCTCTTCTAGCACCACAGGCAAGGGTGACTGAGTCAGCTTCACAAGCAGCTCTCCATGAGCTTGCAGCATATGACTTGGAGTCCGTTTCTGCTCTCCCCTAATTCTTTATCTACAAGACATTGGTCAAGACATGACAGAGGCAGCCTTCAGATGCCTGGGCAGTCAGTTCATGGCAGCCAATGGGCACATGCAGGCCTTATAGAACTGTGTTCACCAGATAGAAATGACTAGAACAGGGCTTTAGAGAGCCTTTGGAGTTCTTAAGCCCGGGGAAGAGGTCTATAACTCTCCTGAGAAAGGGAAGTCTGGTGGGGGATTCTGTTTTGTTTTTTTCCCCTGAGAGAAATGGTTCCTAGCACCCAGTGGACCTAGTTTGCCAGTGAGTTGCAGGAAAAGAAGAACTAGTCACACACACGTAGCGTTAGTATTTGTAGTGAAGAGATTCAATTTGGTAAATTTCAGTTCTGTTTGAAAAGAAGAAAAAAGCTATTGCTTTTGTTGGGTGACCTGGGATGAACTGACCCTCCTGGGGTCAAGGAATATCACAGTTTAATGCCTTAGCAGCCATACCTAGAGAGGGACGCTTCCTGACTGTCATCCAACGAGAAGGAATTGAGCCCTCTATTTTGCAACTTTTAGAAACATAAAATAGATAACAGAACTGGAATCATTCCCTTGATGCCTGTACCTAGGAGGGAGAACATGTCACTGGGCAGGGCCATCCTTAAACAACATCTTGTATGTATTATAGCCAGTGTGGCAAGCAGGTTTGTCTTCTCTGGGCAATTTTGTTTTATTTTCATTGACTATCTGGAGCCCTGGATTGCTACTGATCCAAGGACTGGGTTCTGGCTCAGTGGGCTAGAAGGACAGGTGTTTTTAGCAATCTTACCACAGGTACAGAAAGGGACAATGCTTGTATTTCATAGTGGGGAAAAAGTACAGGTAGAGAGGTGTTTGTAGGGATTCTTTGTAAAACAGTGATTAGAGATGCTTTTGCCATCACATTCTCTGTCCCAGAAGCAGAAAGTGATGAATCAATATAGAAAAAGGATTATTTTTCTTAATATATAAAAACCGCTTTAAAGTAAGAATGGAAACTCAGTAGAGAAGTGGGTAAAGAGAACAAACAGACAATTCACAGAAACAACAACAAAAAATGTATCTGCCAGTAACTATTTGGAAAGTTGTGCACCCTCTCTAATAACCAGGAAAATACAAATTTAGGGGACAATGAATGACACGTCATACTTTAAACCTGTCAGATCAGCAAAAATTAAAAAGTGATAGGATGTAGGATTGAATGGAATTGTGAGGAAATGCAGTCACCCTATTCTGTAAAAGAAGTGAAAAATCAGTCAAGCCAGGGCATGTTGAGCATTCTTAATGCAATTCTAGGTAAACATGCTTTCACCCCAGAAACTCCAATTCCAGATTTTTATCCTGGAGAAATAGTTATCTATGTTCACAAATAAGTACATGGGTATTCATTATAGGATTGTTTGCAGTTGTGGAAAAAGTTACCAACTTAAATGCCTACCAAGTAGAAATTGTTGAATGATGTGATATATTCATACTGTGGAAATAGATTTAACAGGATACTTTATTAGGATAATGAGATAGAGATACACAGGTACGGATATGGCAAGATCTCTGAGATCTTTTAAAGTATAAATATTATATATTACACATATAAAATATATTATTGATTATTTTTCAAAATTCAAGCAACCTTCGTATGACATATATATATATACACACACACATATATATATACACATACATATACATATATATATGCATTTTTAAAAAGCTTGTAAAGATAAAACCTAAATTATTATGTAGTTACTTCTGGAGGGGAATGAAATTAAGCATCACAGATGGAGGATAAAAAAGAACTGTTTTACTCTATATTGTCTAAAAATTTTAAAAATTAAAGAAAATTGTTTAAAATTTCTGACCACATGTTCTCGAATTATTTCCTAAGCAAGAGTCAGAGTCATGTAAACCCATCTCATTCTGGAAACTGCCGAGGGGTCCCGGAGACACGTGCTGGGGCAATTGCTGGGCACTCTGTGTGTAGAGCTCTGGTGGGAATTTGCCCTATGGGAATGCGGAGCTATGGAAGGGCTTGAAGAGAGAAGAAAGGACCACAGCTGCATTTCTAGTGGTTGCGCCAGCCAGCAGTTAAAGGACGGACATGGGACATGTGTTCATCGTGTGTTTATTGAATGAATGGTGGACTGAACGAAGAGCTTCTGACAGAAAAGTCTGAGCATGAAATCACAAGTGCCACATCTGCGGGGAAATTCTTTGCTCCTTTGCCAAACCAGTTCAGAGAACGTAGGTGCCCCTTCCAAGTGAGGCTGGAAAACAAGGAACTGGGTGGAGCAGAGTTGTGAGGCCTGGCCAGCTGCCCACTGTGCTTATTCTCAATAGCTGGGCTCAACGCCCTGGTGAAGCGTGTTGCAGTCACTTTGTTGGTGGCATGAAGTAGTGGTGTTTGCAAACTTAGTAAAAGAGTAGGCTTAGGGTTACATCTATGATGTAAGTCTCACCTCCTACTCATGGCATCCTGCTATGCCATGTTTGGGGTTCAGAAAAGGATGGGTGCCAGCAGGGTGCTTGGGAAATCTGGCTGAGCCTGGGACACTAGAGGAAGGGGACAAGCACTGGAGTGAGAGAACACTTTAACCATCCCTGTATTGAGGGAAGCAAAATAGCTCCCCTTAAGTATGCTGCGATAAACAGTTCTCCTTCTGTTTGTTCTATTCCCAAGCAAAATCCTTGGAAGTAACCACTGATGCTCATGCTCCAGTGACTGTGCACTTTGCCGGTGATATGCTGGGAAACGAGTTTTCTAGAAAAACAAAGCCCTAGTATTTAGTGTTTGTCAATTGTCACAATGTAAATGCTCCAGCCATGGTTAGTTTTAAGCCCACTAACAGTTGGGAATCAGCTTGCCAAATTCCTGAACACTTTATAGTCAGCTGTGTTCCAATATAAGTTTATTTGTAAAAATAGCAATGCGATGCTAGTACTATAGCGGGAAAGGCTTAGTATAGAGAAGGAAGTTGAAAACTGAGATCAGACTCATGGATTTGACCTTCAACTTGGACTACAACTGTTTAACAACAGGCAAGGTAGTTTTCTTAAGCGTGAGGCGGCTTATCCATAAAAACCAGGATGACAGTACTAACTTGGCAGCGAGTGTTCTGAAAATTGGATGAATATATGGCAAACACACGTAGGAACTGCAGTTTCATTATTTTTCTTACTCTAGTTCTAATATTCAAGCCATCTATGAGTCTAAAAATTCTGCTGATATTTTTAGTTCAGGCTTCTCTGAGATAGAGGCTGACAGCTCCTAGGTGATATTTCCTCTGAGAAGCAGCAAACAATTTGAGCAGATTCCTTATCCAGACTTATGCCTCATGGGTAGATAAAGAGATGCTTTGGGGGCGGTGGTCGAAGTGCGTTAGTGGAACTTTACTTTTTTACAGTGCCCAGCCTGGACTCCCCTTTCTGCCTATTTTACAAGCAGCCTGCACTTACCTGAAATGCCCCTCTCTGGCCCGAGCTTCAGGGAGGCTCATGTAGGTCCCTTCCCTGTGTCACCAGCGACCTTACTCCTTTCTCTGCCTTCCTTCCCAACCTCTCCAGCAAGGGCCCTCTAATCTGGCCTTTCATTTTAGGAATCACAGACCTCGTCGGTCAGGGGCAAGGTGTGGACTGTGATGGTCAGCCCCATGTAACTCCAGGTACAGATAGGAAACTCACCTGGGAAGTGATGGAGGACTCCCCAAGTTGGGACTCTTGTGTAGGGGTCCAACATGTAGCCTTGACATCAGGTTGCCTGGGTGTGAAACCTGAGTTAGCATTCCTGGGCCGTGAGCTCCTGGGCAAGAGTGGGTTGCCTCATGTGTCACACAAACACTGGAATTCTACCTGGGAGACTGCAGTGCTATGGCCCTTTCCTCTACCTGGGAAGCAGCCTGATTTCTGATGAAAGGGAGGTGCCGCTCTGTTCCCACCCACTCCAGAGTGGTGTCCATCAGCTTGCACAGAACCCCGAGTGCTCACTTTAGCCCAGTAGTTTATGTAACTATCTGGTTGCATGAACGCATGCATAATTTCTGAGTTGCTTGCCTTCGCATTTTGCTAGTTGCTATTTTGTTCATTCATTCCACATTAATTGGACATCTACTGTGTGCCAGACATGAGGCTTGGTGCTGAGATTACAAATGAGCATGGTGTTTGCCCCTGGGGGATTTGCTTGTCTGGATCATGGCAGATGAGTTAGCAATTACAGGACAGCTCAAAATGTGCATGGGATAGACATATGTGGGGGAGAGGCAGAGGACATGAACGGGGGCTCCGAGGGATTTCTGGCAGGAGGTGGGAAGGATGTTCCAAGCACAGGGGGACTTCAAATATTGTGATTGTGTTGAATTTGTGTTACCAGGTCATAGGGCAATCAGGGAAAGTTGAAGGATCTTGGGGCAGGGGAAATTGACTGCCTCAGATAAAAAAAAAGGCTGGTTGGACCAGACTGACTTGTCTGGTCCAACTTGACCAGACTGAGGCTTGTCTTTTTTCTGAGGGTGATAGGGACCTTGGAGGGTGTAACTAGGGCATAACAAGTAGGATGGTAAGGGGGAGGGGCTAATGACAGTGACCTTGTCCTGGGCCTGCAAGGTCTCTGGGAGCCCCCTCAAGCCCTCGGCTCTGTCAGCCCTGCTATCAGAAGACCAGAGTGTGAGGCATGGTGGTTTCTTTTCCTTCTGCCTTATTTTTGTTTTTCTGGACAAAAGCATAAGAAAATGTCATTTACGCTCTGAAGAGTGTTTTGCCCAGGGCAGAGTTGGACGCCAAGCCCAACCTGCTGCCTAGTGACAGGCTGCTGTGTGCAGCGAGGTGCTTGGTGTGAATAGGCAATTACTGGTCCCAACTGTCACACAGAAAGCTCCGAACTTCAGCAGTGTCTTGCTCAGGCCAGTCTGGCTCCCTAAACCGTGCTCCCTCTGTCTCCTTCAAGCCTCAGTTTACCCCCACATGCTGCGGTTGCAGCTGCTGGGCACCCAGTTGTCCACCTCTGCAGAGCCCTCAGCTCTCCGGAAGCAGGCACGGGGCCTCAGGCAGCCTTGTGTGCTCCGTGGCAGGCTGTAGAGTCCCTGAGAGCAGCACGCACACAGTAGGTGCCTAATTAAGATGTGTTTTAAATCAGATTTTTAAAATCTCTCCTTTATTGTGTAGGTGAGGAATCCAAGATGGAGGGAGGGGCAAAAGAGGAGGCAAGAAGGACAGGAGGGAGGAAGGAAGGGGGTGGGAGAAGTGAGATGCATTAAAGGTTTTTCTATGGCTGGCACTGTATATATGTTGTTCATTTAGTCTGTTTATATGTATCTTAGTTACTTTTCTGTCACTGCTGAGATAAAATACCTGTCGCCCAAAGTTAAGAAAGGATTAGGGCAGTACCAATCCAAACAGTGGACTGACCAGCAATCACCCACCCTTAACCCCAGCACCCTTAATACTACCATTGAATTATGAACCAGTGACACACTCTAGATCCAGCCACATCTGAAAATGTCCCTCTAAAACAGCGTGAGGCTTGGGGGAAACATCTAGGCACAAACCATGACCATATGTAAATGCTGTTGTTCAGGAGGAATGGTAGCATTTTTTTACAGATAAGAAAAATGAGTTTCTTTGAGGTCAAGGAATTCACCTGTGTATGTGAAACAAAAGGTGAGTCTAGAATTCCAGGCTCTTTTCAGCACATCCCACAGGGCCCAAGGTTAGCAGTGGGTCATCAGCCTTGGGCTCCTGATCCTCAATTGGTCTCTCAAGCTCTGATATGGGCCATAGCTGATGTCCTAGGGAGGCCACTTCGTGTTCAGGTGGACACAATGTAAATACTTTGGTCCAGGGGCACAATGGACACCAGTGCCATGAATGAGTGGAACTCGTGGGCCAGGGGAGGGAGCAGCTGCCTTTGGGGACTCTTGCAGGAACTAGGGCCTCAACACAGAGTCCAGACAGACTCCTGCCTGGGAGAGGCCTGTAGGAACAAACACCTTCATCTCACTCATCTACTGCTTGTGACAGGATCCATTGCTGGTTCTGAAAGGGAGTGAGTGGGCCAAGGAACCTGCCAGTGGGTCTTTAATATTAGTATCTGGGGTGCAGAGCAGGGCAGAGGAAGTGACAGGGGAGGGCAAAAAGAGACTTTGGAGCACCCTGGGGAAGCAAGGAACTTCTATCCTTGGACTTTTGGAAGGAGAAGGTCCAGGAATCCAATGCCTACTAAGTGTGTGCTCCTGCAGGGCCATGCAGGTCCAGGGGTGCCCTGTGGCTGGATTCTGAGTCATTGTCCACAAACTCTTGAATTTTCTCATCTATGTGACTAGAAGCAAGGACTATCCTCTTCTAAACAGACGGTAGTTATATGTTTAATGACAGTTTCCTATGTCCAAGGAACCTGGATCCCTGAGTCATCCACTGCCTGGAGAAGGGGTTACAAAGAGGAACCGATGTTGGCTTTGAGCTGTAACAGTGATGGTGAACCTTTTAGAGACCTGATTCCCAAAGTGCAACCCCAAACCCACTTGTTTATCGCAAAATGCCAGAACTGCAATTAAACCCGAGCACTGAGGGTTTTGTTTAGAAAAAACAACGTATGCACTTGGCTTATGTGGTGACAGGGAGGGCTCTGTGTGCCCGCTGTGGCAAGCGTGTCATAGGTCGCCACTACTGACTGTAGGAGAGACACAAATCTTTGTTATGTGGAGCCACTGAGACTTGGGGGGCAGATGATTCTAACAGCTAGTTTTAATTAACATCGCTAATTAACATACCCTCCTCCTGCTAGTCTTTGGTCTGTGTGGGGAGCCACTCAGACTGAGCCAAATCTCAGCACATGTAAGGATGCTTCTGGACAGCTCTGAGGATATGACCCTGTTGTCAGCCTAGGCACACAGCAGAGCATAATTATATAACCACAACTTAGCAGTGGGCAGCAATTTATGTACCAGTGAGGGCAACATGTAAGAATGTAAATAGGTGATAACAACGTGTATGCAAAATGCACAATAAAAATGAAGGTGGCTCTTGTGCTCTGCTCTGCTCCACGCTGTCTGCTGTTATTGCTGATGTCTTGTACATATGCTTTCTTTAACCTTGGGACCTCAGCCTTGAAAATGGCCCTTGGGCCCCCTGAGTGAGCTGACAGTCTGACATTTCCAGGTCTATACTGATTGATGACACCTTAAGTTTATGCTTTACGTGCTGAGTCCTGAAATAGAGATATTAGTGCATGGGGGGAGACACATTCTATTTGGACATTCATTCTGCTCACAGAGAAAGATTATGATGATGCAGTTATGACTGTGTGGTCACTGTTTTGCTAGTTTTTTCTAATGTGCTAGGTATTTTCACACATGTCAATTTACTTAATCTCAAAGATGATGAGAGTTAGATATTTATTGTTGATTATCTCTGTCTTACATAAGAGATCACTATGGCTCAAAGAAATCCAATAATTTTCCCATCATTGCCCAGCGGGGAGCAATCAAGCTACTAATTACTTAGAAGGAAGAAGGGTCCCTCAGATAAAACAGTACAGGAAAGACTTTCATGATGGCATATGAAGATTAGGTCATGTGAGGAATATTACCAGTAATGAGGAGGGCACCTGGAGTAAATGAGTTCAGAAAGCTTCACTCACCATCTCATTCAAATTCAGAGTTTCCCAAGCATTCTGTGTGTGTGTGTGTGTGTGTGTGTGTGTGTGTGTATCCTCAGTGAAAAACACTCAGAAAGAGAATAGAAGACAACAACTTACTCGTTTACACAAGAGAGTTGAAGTTTGCCTGGTTAGCCTGGCTAATGTGATGAAGCACTGGGATATGAGCTCATACTCAAAGCCTGTTCTCTCTTTGTTTTGCTGGCACTGTAACTAAAGTTCCTTTAGGAAGTAATCCATCTCTAACCAGAATCCCAAAATCATTCCTGTGAAAATTTCTAAGCAGCCCACCATATTGCCACTTTTCAACACTTGGGGAATCAATGTGGGGGATGGGCCTGCACTTCTGGCAGGTGGGGCAGTTGGCACACATGTTACCAAGTTCTGCTGTCCAGTTCTTGGACAATTTCTCCACCCAAGTGAAGATCTTGTATAACTTTGCTTTTGCTAAATATTATTTTTTATAGATTTAAGAATTATCAATAATAGTCTATGACTTTAACCATTTCCTCCCTGGTCATCAGTTTTTGAAAAATGTGCTTAAGGAGAGCCCAGCTGGCTCTGTGTCTTTGGTCTCAACCATGAGCTAACTAGTTAGCTCTGGAGATTGCTTCTACAGTTATCAGATGTCTCCTCTTTTCCATTAAGTTATGCTGCCCTACTAAACTATCCTTGATGTGACTGATTCTAACTCTGGAATACGTTTCTGGAAAGCCTGAGTGTTTACCACTTGAGTGATGGTCAGGCTGTCTGCATTTTTAGATTTGGGCTCTTTCTACCATTTTTCTCTTGTCAGAGCCCAGTTTCCACCTGACAAGATTTATTATCATTTTTCAACCTCTGCTTCACTGGGGTGTTTGGCAGATCCTTAGTAATTTCCACAGTTTGGACCCCGCAGGAAGGAGCTGGGTTCTCTCTAATGTTAGACTTCTCAGTGTAATTGGTTTGGGTCTTTATCACACACATTTTCTTCTGAATAATCCTGTAGCCAGGATCCTGTAGATGGCCTCAATGATTTGACAGTTGTTTTAATTTACTGGAAACAAAAGAACTTCACTGAACTTCAGTGACTCCTGCCGGTCCATCCCTGGTTGGGAAAGAAAACGAGGAGTGGCAAGTGTGAGCTGCCTGTTCTCAGCTCACACAGGAGGGTGGCTGTGGTGCACGCTGCTGGTGGGAGAAAGGGTGCCCTTCTCTCTGGCCAGAGCATTTAAGGCTGGGGCAAAAGTGTTGGTGGATGTCACCAGTAGTGATCTCTCCAGTCTCAGCAAAACCTGCTTGTAAGGAGGGGAGCTGAGGGTTCAAGGGCAGAGAAGGAGGATCACGAAGTGCAGTGTTGAAAAGTGCGTCAGACTTGAGTTTGAAATCTGGTTCTGCCAACTGCGGGGGGGCAAGTTACATAAACACTCTGAGCCTCCTTTTGGCTCACCGTGCTGGGGCATAGCAATTTTTTTAAAATAACGTGGCTGTTGGATGTTAGATAAGTTACGCCAGTGAAGTGCACAGCGTGGGGCCTGGAACACAAGAGCTACGCAGTGACTAGCAGACTTCACTCTTGACCATATTTTCCTGGCAACTCAGTGATATAATAAAATTTGGTATAAGCAAGTCTGTGATCCACAAGCCGGTGGCTAATTATTTACATTCTCGGCCTCCCTGTAATTCCTTCCTCCCTCAAGTGGGCGCCTTCACCCCCTAGCATTGTCCATTGTGAGCTTGGAAATTGAGGTACAAGTCACATAAAATACAGTTAACCATTTTAAAGTGAGCAGTTCCGTGGTGTTTAGTACATACTCAGTGCTACAAACCATGTCCTTTCATTGCCCTGAAGAGAACCCTGTCCCCTTTTAGCAGTTGCTCTGGTTCCCGTCTTGTCCTAGTTTCTGGTCACCACCAGTCTGTGTCCTCTTATCTGCTCTGCATAAGTATTTCACATAAAGGAAATCCTGCAGTTTGTGGCTTTCTGTGTCCAGCCCCTTCCCCTCAACATAACGAGCTTCAGGTTCATCCCTGTTGTAGCATGTACCAAGTCATTCCTTGTCATGCATGTTAATAGTCCACGGTATGTTTGTGCCATGGTTTTTTTATCCATTCTTCCTGATGGACAGCTGGGTGGCTTCCACTTTCTGGCTGTTATGCATGGTGCTGCTGTGAACACACTTATTTATGCACTTGTTTACAATTTGCGTACTATGGGTTACTTAGTGTAATTCATCTCTGCTGTATTTTCTTGGCAGCCCGTTTTCGGAGCACAGAGTGGTGATATATGAGCAGGCTCTTTGTTGTTACTTGCAAGCTGGACAGTAGTGACCTCTCTGTACCTCTGCTTGCTCTTCTGTAACATAGAATCCACAGCAACAGTTCCCATTGGGTAGGAAGATGGTGGTGATGAAGGGAATTGCTATCTGCTGAGCACACAGTCTGTGTTTCCTGAACACTAGCAATCATGCTGTCCTCCTCCCTTTCTGGTACTTTCTTCCTGGATTACCTTTTTTAACCCCTTGCTTTTCAATTTTAATTTTTTACTACTACGTTTGTAGTATACTATGTGTACACCCTTTGTGTGCAGTTAGCACCTGTACATAACATATCCTAACTCCATTTTCACCCACTTCCCCTGCCTTCCCTCTCAGTCCTCTTCCCATTTGCAAAGATCTCACTCCCCATTTCTTATTACCCATCTTTTATTTTGTTCTTTATATATAATTTTGGTTCCTCATGTAAGAGAAACCTTGTGACATTTAAGCTTGTGTGTTTGATTTATTTCACTTAACATTATGGTCTAAAGGTGGGTCCATTTTCCTACAAATGACTCAAGTTTACTCTTTTTTTTACGGCAGAGTAGTACTCCATTCTGTATAACTATTACCTTTTCTTTATCCATTCATCTGTTGATGGACATTTAGGATTTCTCCATCTTTTTCTGGGAGAAGCTGATGACTGAAGTTTCTTCCTGGGAAAGATCATTGAGCAACTGAGCTATTGTGGGGAACCACTCTGACTGCTTCAAATCTCAGGGGCACCTAAGGACACCCGAGGATGTGATCCTGCTTGTCTAGCACAGGTGAACAGGGAGATACAGTTATATAACCATGACTCAGCACAGGTAAAAACACCTGTGCTGCTTACTGCTCTTCGTAGGAATGTAAATATGAGGTAACAACCTGTATAAGGATTATACAGGAAGCCACAGGCTGCTCTTCCACTCTTGTGTTCTGCTCTGCTCCATGCTGCCTGCCGCTGTTGCTGACGTCTTGCATACATGTGTTCTTTAACCTTGGAACTTCACCCTTGAAAATTTCCCTTGGCCTCCCCCCACCCCCAGCAGGCTGACAGATAACAACTAGCTTTAGAAGATCTTGGCTATGAGTTTCTTTCTGCTTGACCAGAAAAAAAATCTAAAGTGACCTTCTTTCCATCCACAGTCCCCCAGGATCTACGACTGAGGTATATCCCTAGTTCCCATATGGCTCCATCACAGTGCTGCTGAAGGCTTCTCATGGCTTCTTATTATTGTCTGTTACACTAAGACAAACCTAGAAAACACAATGCAGTAGGTAACTTCTCTCCTTACTTTGTTTCTGAGTACTGTACTTGCCTGCAAAGCTGTGAAAGAGTCCCCTTTACTTTCTAATGAATGAGAAAGGCACAATTCCCAAGCATTATCAGCATGTGAATTGCATGTGGTCACCCTGGGTAGTTAGATCCAGCAGCACGGCTCTTTCACTCTGTACCCTGCCACCCTTCCTGTCACCTCCTAGCTCTGGCCCACTGTTGCCAGTTCCAGCTGATCTTCCTTAGTATACTTGCATCTGTACTAAAACAGCGAATTTCCATCATGCCCAGAGCACCTGCCAGGCTTATTCCACCCCCAGCTCTTTCCAGGGCTCTTCTGCTTGTCTGGAAAACTGTCCTGCCTCCCACCTATGCTGATTATGCTCCCTGGAACGTTTTCTTCACTAAGGCGCTCCCCACTGAGCTTTCCAGTCAAGACCTTGGTCTTCATTCCTGCATTTCCTATCCTCCTTAACGTTGCTGCTCTTTGGGTCTCAGCTAGCAGTATCTCTGTGTGAATTACAAGAAGGTATTCATTCCCTGTAGACTCATGAATTGCAAAAACCTGTCCTCAGTCATCCTCTCAGTGGGGCACTTTTGTGCTGGGGGAAGACTGTACAACTTGCCTACCTGACAGTTTCCAAGAAGAATTGTGTGGTACTTAATCTTTCCTAAATCATATAGATTGCAGGTATCTCTTGTTCACTCATTGTCTGGGAGAAACCAGGATTTATGCTTCATTTCCCTCCTTGTGTGTTTGGTCCAGAGCCAGGGGTTAAGTCTCTTGGGTCAAGCAGAGGAAGTGAGTCAGGAAATGCTATGTCAGCCCTGGCTCTGCAGGGTTCCAGCAGAACTCTTGCTGGTAAGAACTGATGGGCTTCACGCGTGATCTCGGCCACACTGGCCCCTCCCCCGTTTTGGACACATCCCCAGGGCTGCTTGCTCTGGAATGTGGGCTCCTTCCCTACTCACTCAATCGTGAGCTTCGGAGGCTCAGGTAAGTTCCTCAGGGCAATCTTCTTTCCCAGACATAGCTATTGGAATCAATCTTTCTCTTCTATAGTTCCCTAGGTGGGCTTTCTCTTCCACCCGGCAATTCCCAACTCTCAGAATACTTCTCCTAATATGTGTTATAGTGTAGGCCTACAGGGCTCCCCCAGAGGCCTCATGTGTCTGTAAGGTGATTGCACTGTGGAGGTGCTGTGCTCACTAGTGGCTTCACCCACGATGAGTTCACAGCTGAAGGAACTGTTGGTTGGAGGTGGGTCACTGACCTGGAAGGGCGTCTTCTTGTCTCCAGCTCTGCACTTCTCTCTCTGCTTCCTGGCTGCTATGCACGGAACAGCTTTTCTCTGCCATGTCCTCCCTATCTCGGAGCAGCACGCTATGGACTATGGGTGCTGTGTACTGCGTCCAGCAACAGGAAAGTAAGTAGGATGAGATGCAGATCAAGCTTTTATCTGTTTGTGGGAGGTGTGTCCCAAAATACATCAGGGCAGTGCCTGCCCTTTTTCACTAAGTTCTTTGAGGAGGGCTTGGGGCTGGCGCACAGTAGGCCCTTGCTGGGTGCCTGTGAAGTCTGTGTCCACGGGGTTCCTAGCTGTGCACAAGTTCCAGCAATGTGTGTCTTTCACTGGCATCATCTGACATTTGTTTAACACTTTTCCAAAACTTTTTCTCACCTATTCTCTGGCTTTGCTTTCACAACCTGTTAGGCTATGAGAAAAGAAACGATTACATCCATGTCACTCCTGGGGCACCTTCAGCCCAGGAAGGAAGGGCATCTTATTTCCTTGTCCAGTGCCGGGTGTGAGGCTGCCACTCGCAGAGGTGATGTGCTTGGGCACAGTGACAGTTTGGCTTTTGTTTCTTCCTCTTTGGTTTTTTTGAGACAGGGTCTTGCTATCTTGAACTCATTGTGTAGCCCAGACTGGCCTCACACTCGAGGTGATCCTCCCGCCTCAGCCTCCTGAGTGCTGGGATTACAGGTGTACACCACCACTCCAGACTTCTTCCTTTGGACTCATGCCTGAAGTTAACTATTCAATATCCTTGGGCTCCCCACGGAGTCTGAGTCCTGAGGTGAATAGGTGACTTAGGTAGGTGAGTGGGAGGTCTGGAGTCCATCCTCATTACCTCCGGAAATCCTACCCCTGCAACTACCTGCTTTCACTTGTTGGCACCTAGCAGCCTGAGCCCTAAAGAAATTGTTCTTTTCTCTCCACAGCTGTCCATTACACCCTTTTATTTGAGTATCTCTTCAAGAGTCAGGCAACCTAAAAATATTTGTAACCATTTGGCAAATATGGAGAACAGTGGGTTTCTGCCTTGGCCAACACTAGAATTACCTGGAGAACTTTCAGTGCTAGCCAGGTACCTTTAGAAGCATCCCAGGCGGTTATGGTGCACAGCCCATAATGCAGGTAGCAGAGTGACTTAGAAACCATCCAGCGTACTGATGGATACACAGTGAGAGGTGCTGGGCCTGGAATCTTTGGCAAAGTTACCAAATACGGAGGCCTGCCTTAGTTCATTTGGGCTTCTGTAGCCAAACATCATAAACTAGATGCTTTATAAGCAATAGAAGTTTATTTCTTTTTGTTCTGGAGGCTGGGAAATCTAAGATCAAGGCAGCTTCAGTGTCGGGTGAGGGCCAGCTTTCTGCTTGTAGATGATGTCTTCTTGCTGTGTCCTCATATGGTGGGAGGGGAGTGAGATTTCTCTTTAGAGGTTGTTGATTGAATTCATGAGGGGTTCCAGCCCCGTGACCTAACTCCTCCTAGGCACTGTCTCCTCATGCCTTCACCCTGAAGTCAGCACAGCAATGTAGATTTGGTGGTGGTGGGGTGATGACAGACATTCAGACCACAGCAAGTGCAGTATAAGAGCAGGACTAACCCGGGCATGGTGGCACAGACCTATAATCCCAGCACTCTGGGAGGCTGAGGCAGGTGCATTGTAAATTTGAGCCCAGTCTGGGAAACTTAGTGACTTAAGAAGATCTCGTCTCAAAATGAAAGAAATAAAAATGGCCAGGGATGTAGCTCAGTGCAAAGGTTCTGGGCTCAAACACAAACACACACACACATACACACAGAGCAAATAAATCAGTCATAAAGGGAAGAATATTTCCATTCTGGCATCCGTGAAGAGCACATTCACTTGAGCTTTCTTTAGTACCAGAAAAAAGGCGTCCAGTCTAGACTTGGCTATGAGTCTCTGACGCCAATATTCCCTGGCTCTGTGGTTGTCTAACGTTTGCTCTCTGATTGTTAACTTCTTTAACTGTAAAGTAAGGACAAGGCCTGCTTGTGAGAACTGCTAGGGCCACCAAATCAAATATGTTTAGGATGATGTAGAGGAACTCAGCACTTTACTTGGTATCTGTTTGGTATACAGCAGGAGCTCAATAACTCTGCATTGAAGAGAATCAAATATTCTCCTCTGTCCTGTTGGAAAATTCTGTATATCAATGATTTTTTTTTGAGTATCTACTATTTGCAAAGTAATATATAATTTCTCTCTCTCTCATTTGCTTGCTTGCTCTTTTTTTTTTTTTTTTTTTTTTTTTTTTTTTTTTTTTTTTTTTTTTTTTTTTTTTTTTTTTTTTTTTTTTTTTTGTCTTTTTGAAATAGGTTCTCACTATGTAGTTCAGGTTGGCTTGAACTCAGTTTGTAGCCCAGGCTGGCCTTGAACTCGTGGTGATTCTCCTGCCTCAGCCTCCGAAGTGCTGGGATTACAGGTGTGCACCATCATGCCTGGCTTCTTTCTCTTTCTTGGGTAGAGGGAGACATACAAACACAAATGGAGAAGCTGTCTCTGCCTTCAGGGGACATCCAATGGGCAGGAAAACACAGACCCACATGAGGCTGTTTATGCATTACACGCTTCTAATACATAATGAAGTAGATATTAGAGACACAATCAATACGCTGTGTGGACTCAGAGGATAGAAGTCTCCTAAACACACCTGAGGGCAGAGTGTGGGTACTTTTGTGTTCTTGGCCCAAGATCTTCCACTTCTCTGAAGACTGGAGACAGGCGGAACTGTTGGGTGGGTGCTGCTTTAGTCTGGGCCTGAGAAGTTGGGAGGTGGGAGGCAGGCTTGTCCCGGGGCTGTGGGATCAGGGGGTGGAAATGTTACAAGGAAAAAGAACCACCGAGTTAGAACCGGAAGCCTGTAACGTGCCTGTGATTTAGGATTAGGTCCCCAGCTTATCTTCCCAAAGCCCTGGACTCCTGACTCTCGGCTTCCTTTTGTTGGTTCATTATGGACTGAGGTTTTGGAAATTTTGCAATCCGACTAATGAGGGCTTTAGAATTCTGGGGCTGAGCCATGGTTTCAAATACTACACTTCTTTTAGAGAGAGAGAGAGAGAGAGAGAGAGGGAGAGAGAAAGATTTGTGACTCAAACTCTTCATCTGTTAATTGAAGGTTTGAGAAGGACGAGGAGTTGGGGGCCATTGTAGACCATCCAGGATAGTCTTTATAGGGAGGAAGGTGTGGTGCTGAGACTGGCTCTGAGGTAACACTGCCCTCTGTGTACTCTGCAGGGTCGAGCCATTCTCTGAGAAGGTCTTTCAGACAAGGATGGGGCCTCCAAGCTGTGCTGCATGTTGGAACTATCTGCAGGTATTTTAAAAACACTGAACCCTGTCTGCTCTCCCTGGTATCCTGTTTAGGTGGTATGAAGTACTACCTGGGCTTTGGGATTTTTAAAAGCTTCCGAAGAGGTTATTTAAAAATATCATTGTATATTTTGCTGAGGTATGATTTTTGTGTAGAGAAGTGGTGCCTATTGATGTATACATCTTAATGAACTGGAAACTTAAATCGTCACCTCTGAAAGATTTTCCCCTCCTTCTTTTTTGTGAGAAGAACGTTGAACCTAAGGTCTCCCATCCTATTTTAAATTATTTACTTTTTCGGTATGGGTATAGTATTATGAACTACAGGCACAAGGCTGCACAGTGGCTCTCTGGGGCTCAGTCTTCTTGCACAACTAAGACTAAGTACCTTTCCTCCAGGACCTCCCTGACTACTTCACCCAGCAGTCCCCAAACCTCCATCCCACTGTCTGCTTCATGAGTTAGAATGTTAGATTCCCAGCACAGATGGGAGCGTTGTTCTTCTGCATCTGGACTGTTGCGGTTAGCACTTCACACATCAACTGCAAAAAAAAAAAAAAAAAAAAAACCACCCCAAATAATCTGATTAAAGCATGGAGAAAAGACCTGAGTCGTTATTTCTCAGAAGATAACATGGAGATGGCCAATTGGTCTATGCAAAGGTGCTCAGCACCACTAATTATCAGGGGAAACGGAAACCCACACTGAGAACTATCACCTTGCACCTGTGAGGAGGACTGTTAGCAAGAGGACAAAAGGAGGCAAATGAGGGCAAGGATGTGGGTGGCAGTGTGAACTGGTACAGTTGTTATGGAAGATGGTAAGAAGGTTCCTCAAAATATTAAAAGTGGAACCACTTATGATCCAAATATCCCACTTCTGCATACATAACAAAAAGAACTGAAGTCAGGATTGTAAAAAGACATCTATGCTCCCAGGTTTCATTGCAACTTTACTTATAAGAGCAAAATCACAGAAGAAACCTACATGTCAGCCGGGTGTGGTGTTGCACACCTGTAATCCCAGCACTCGGAAGGCTGAGGCAGGAGGATCACTGGGAGTTCAAAGTCAGTTTGGGTTACAAAGTGAGTTCAAGGCCAGCCTAAACTGCGTGGTGAAACCCTGTCTCAGAAAGACAAAAAAAAGAAAGAAAAAAACCAAAGAAAAAGAAACCTACATGTCCCTTGACAGATGAGTGGCAATATGTGCAAACAGAAAGTGTGACATATATACGTGGTATAATATTCTTCAGCCTTAAAAAAGAAGGGAATCCTGCCATTTGCCATAACAGTGGTGAACTTGGTAGAAGTTATACTGAGGCGGTCCTAAGGTGTAGCAATGTTTGGGAATCTCTAGAGTAGGACACCACAGGAATGAATGCCTGATTTAGCATGGTTCTCACACTTGAGCGAACCTCACTGTCACTTAGCGGTCTCGTTAAACCACAGATAGCCAGAGTTCAGCCTCCAAGTCCCCATAAGTCTGCAGCAGAGCCTAAAAACTTGCCTTTGAACCGGTTCCTGAGTGGTGCTGGTGGTTGGGATGATGGCTTTGAACAGCTGGGTCTAGTTTTACCACATGTGAGCACTGTGACTCTGATCCTGTCAGTGGTCTTTAAGAAGCCTGTTTCTGCATTTATAACTCAAGGACTACAGTCACCGTTACATCCTGGGTCACTGAATGGGTGAAGTGAGATGAGACCACTAACTGTTTACACATGAAGTGAGCTACAGGAAATGTGCAAACTGGTGTGTGTGTGTGTGTGTGTGTGTGTGTGAGGGGTGGTTATTGGGATGTTTCCTTGGCTGGGGTTTTGGCAGAGCTTTCTTAGGTTGTACCTGCTAGCTGCTGAATGCATTGAAGTGAGTTTCTGCTCCTGCAGGTCCCACTCTTAGGCTTTCTAGAAGAGGAGCCCTAGGTTACCCTCCTTACTTTATGTGCTCCAAGGCCCTGTGGTTAGGGTACCCCCTGGGGTGTTGGCACAGGCTGCCCATGTGGTTCATGCCCTTCAGCCTGCTGTGTGTGGCAAGGGCTGTGGCGGAGGACTGCTCTCCTGCACAGGCTCCACGTCATCCTCACACTGTCCTGTGCTGCATTCCACAACCATTCGTGCAGCGAGCTGTGGTGGTCCTGATGTCACCATGGAAACCAAACTATCCGAGGAGAAGGGATGGCCTTGGAAACTGCAGAATGTGTCTCCCAAAGGAGAGAGGGTTGTGGACTTCTGCACTGTCTTTTCTTGATTAATTTGCCAAGAATTCTCTTGTGTGCATGCTGACTTCCCTCTGCCATGTCCTAGAGGAGGGGGCTGCAGATACCCTGTCCAGAAGGGAAGGGACCCCGCTGTCAACGGGATCTGACTGCTGCACACGTGGTGGCCCTGCTACCCCCTCCTTCCCAAGTCCTCAGACTTCAGAGTATACGCTGGAGTATTTATTTCTTCATGACCCCACCTGGCTAAATACCAAGGGATTTTGAGGCTTTCTAAGTATTTGAGTGGAGAGGTAGTGAGACACTAGTCTAGCTAATCTTTACTACTCCCAAGGGCTTTGAGGGCAAAGTAGCTGTATTTCCACCATTAGGGCTTGGGGAACCCCCTGGGCTGTACAGAAGGAGCACTTAGGAGCGGCTGGGAAGGTGGGAGGCAGGGACCAGTACCCTCCCTTCGGAGTTCTGCTTGGCCAGGGTGGACTTCTGCCCACGCCCGGGGCAGTGCTCTCTTTTGTGCTCCTCAGATGAAGAACTGAGAGAAACATGGTTGGGAATGATGAGGAATGGAAAGGCTGGGGGAGGGGGATGCTCATGTCCCAACTGCTCACAGATAAGAGTGTGTCCCTGGGAAAGGAGTCACAGAGGACACTGGTGGCACAACGGGACCCAGGATCCCAGGCCCTGCCATCCTTCCCCAGCTGTGATCCTTGCTCAAGAGACATTTGTCCTGTTGATTGAGTATCTGTTGCTCTTGTGTGATATTTCTCTGGTGCTCCCATGGTGAGAGATGCAGGCACCTGCCCAGGCAGGGCACCGTGGTGGGCTTCAGATAACCTACTCACACAAAGGCTCTCTTGGGACCTTTTAGAGAACAGATGGTGCAGGATTTGTGCTAACTGCTTTAAGTAGTGCTTTTAAGTCTCCTCACTCACGGAGGTGCTTATTAGTGCTTTCAATGTGCAGATCAGAGAAATAAAGCAACTTGCCTAGGGTCACACAGTAGGCAAGTGGCAGAGTGAAGTTGATTTACTATTCATGTTCTTCAGCCATTATATATCCTGTGCCTGCCCCTGCCAGCCCTTGCAGACTAGGGAAGATTCAGGCTCAGAGAGGAAGCAGACCCAGAGCAAAAGAAGACTGCTGCCTGCTCACCCTAAAATTTTGTAAGCATTTGGTTTTCTGGAAAAGTGCAATTGTTTGGGTCTGCAGTCTTTTTTTTTCCCTCTATGCTTGGGGATTCAGCCCAGGCTTTGTTCAAGTTTAGCAAGTGCTCTACCACTGAGTTATACCTCCAGGTCCAAATACAACTGCTTAGAAAAAGGCCTAGATACCATTATGAAGCTGTCCTATAACTAACACCAATGCCAAGTGTGAACACGAAAACCTGGTTAGTACTATTCCATTATGAAGTCACTGGCTATTTGAGGTTTTCATTGTTAACGTATCTTGTCCCTACGCGAAGCTTTCAATCTGTGTGTGAGTGCTTCCACAGCACAGATTCTCCATGCCTAGGCTTTGCCTCTTCCTGCAGCTCGTGACAGAAAGGAGAGAGGAAATTTATTTTTCACTTGGCCACCGAACACGCATCTGAGTCTCCCCTTCCAGCAGCTAAGCTGGGGTGTTTTCTCCATAGGCTGTTAATTACTCAGTCTTGGGAATGGCCATTCAGCCATTGGCTGCCCCGCTGCCAGCTGGATGCGCTTGCAGGGGCGGGGGGAGGGGAGCGGGACACAACAGGACATGGGACTCAGCAGGATGGAGACTTCAGCAGGGAGCATCCTCCTCCTCAATAAACTCAGACACGGGTACTGGGTAACTTGTTAAACACATTTATTGATTTTTTTGACAGTAACCAAACACAGTGAGTGACCATTATAAACAAGAAAAGAAAGGCATTCGTTTGTACTTTTGTGAGATCTGGCTGCACCTGGAGAGAAAAGACACCCTTTCCCAGGAATTTACAAGGCAAAGTGCATTCCTTCACGGGAGCATCACAGGGGGGATGGCAGTTTTGAAACGCAAGAAATCTGTCGCCTGCTATGTCAGGCTGAAGCTCACCTTGTATGAATGATCGAGCCATGGAGTGGAATTAAAGTTATACTTGCTTAGCAAATGCATTCCTGATTGCCACAAACTCAGTAAAATTGGCTGCGATGAACAAAACATGGAGGCAGAGGGACAAGTGAACTCAAAGGATGGAGTTGCATGGAGCCAGGGCTTCGCCTGGAAGGAAGGAGAACAGACCAAAGCCGGAAAAATGAAATTAACTCGTTAAATACATTTATTGAGCTGTTAACGATAACCAAACACAACATATGACCTTTGGAAAACAACAAACAGCAAATGGATCAATTCTGATCTTGGCAAATCCTACTACAGATATGTGACAGAGGGAAATAATTCCATTTCTTTATAGTCTGCGGTGATATATATATACAATGTGTAGCTCTTCAATGTCTGTCCTTTGTGTTTTCTTTTTTAAGTTGTTGAGTAAACAGAAGAATCATAATCTAGAAATAAGTGTCCTTGGTCAGCTTTGTCCTAGTTCACCTGTCGGCAATGTCCTCGAAGTTTAGCGAGCGCTCCTAGGACACTGCTGGAGATGACCTGGTGCAAAGTCCTCTTGATGCTTTTAGAACTGTGCTTTCTCCTCTCTCTCATTTGGAAGAATCATTTATGTACAAAGAATGAAAAGTTTCACTGGGTAGATTTCTGAGTTCAGGAAAACGGTATCAAAACTGTAATCAGGTTAACTGGTTATTTTCTTCTATGACTTCTTATGAATGAGCCTTTTGTTTCTGAAACTTGACTTGCCATCATGGAGGTTGAATGAGTGTGTGTGTGTGTGTAGGTATGTTCACACACACTGTGTGTGTGTGTTTGAGATTTGTGTACAACTGATGGGTTCCTCTGCCAGGGTTTTGCACACACTTTTCATGAGGAAGGGGCCAATCCAAAGAGTGAATGAGGCTTGGGGGAAGGAAGGAGAGAGACGGAAGGAGGAGGACATTTTAGGTTACGTCAATTCACAGTTGTAGCATTTCGCTGAGACGGGATTCTTCTTGGCTTAGTTCCCTACTTGAGGAGCCATTCATTTACTGGAAAGAGAAGAAACAAAACCACATACACACAGCACAAAACAAGGCACAGTTGAATTAATTTACACACAGTTTGGGGGGCCTACTGCAAGGCGGAAGGGGCTGCTTTGTAAATACCTGCATACTTCTTTGTTTCTCAGCTTCTTTCCCCATGACCCTCTAGACTGTGCTATCCACTGTGATAGTCACTAGCCACACATGGCTACCATAAAGGTACACAAACTAAATGAAATTAGTTGTGGCATCACACCAGCCCTACTCCAAACCACCAACAACCACCCAGGGCTGGAACTGCTCTGCTGAACAATGTAGATATAGATCATTTCTGTCATCACAGAAAGTTCTAGCTGATGGCTGGTCTAGGCCAGACTGAGAACACTTTGGCCCACAGCCCAAATCTAACACATTACCTGTTGTTTTTGTAAATAAAGTTTTATTGGAGCACTACGGACCTACTGATGCACGTATTGTCTATGGCTGATTTCCCTGTGAATTATTAGAGTGCGGCAGAAACTGTATGGGCCACAAAGCCTAGGATATTTGCTTGCTATCCCGTTACCAGACAAAGTGTTCTGGCCCCTGCTCTGGGCCAGGAGCTCTCTAAGGTTAGAGCCATATGTGCCTTTATCACCCTTGTATCTCTACCACCCACCTGTGTGCCTGGCCCATTAGAAGCACACAGTAATAATAAGTGCTTACTTTCCTAGCAGTTGTAGCTGTAAGGGAGCAGGTAATCTGTAGTTTAGGTGCTCTGGGGGTGAGGAAACGTGGAGAGGGGACAAGGAATGAGGTGAAGGATGGGGCAGCAGCGGTGTCTGCTTCTGAAAGCTGCCTGGCAAGAACCACAGCTCCTACATGTGGGGAGCATGTGACTGCCTCGGAGGGCTTCCTCATCCGTGCACTTCTTTGCCCTTCACAGTGTGTTCTGACATAGATGGGGACAGGGATGGTCAGGAAGATGCCGGGCCCAGCGGAGTAAGTGAGCCAGTTGGTTGGGTGTGCACAACTCGTTAGAAACAGGTCTGGAATTCCAGTGCCCTGCCTTCCTGTCTGGGGTATCTCCAAGACCCTGTGCTGCCTCTGCTTCCCTGTCCACATTGAGACTTTGCCACAAGGAACAACAGATATCTCACATGCAGAAGGGAGGGGAGAGGGATGGGTGTGGGCCAGAGGGTTACAGGAGGCAGAGATCATTTTACACGTGCCCTGAGGCAGCAGTAAGAAGCACTGCTCGGGACAAGGATGCATTTACGCAGTGTGTCTCCTCATTGCCTCTATGGTCTGGCACCCAGTGCATTTGCTCAGCCTCTAGAGGATACATAACCCCATCGTGTAATGCCTTTAGTTGTCCTATTCTAACAGATACCCTCAGCACCCTCTCTGGGCACTTTGAAAAACTGATAATAAAAAAGGGCTGCCTTGCCCAAACCAGAGGGGTATAAAGGTTTTGTATACATGGCATCAAACCTTCAATATGTATCACATACGTAAAGCCTTTGAATGTTTGCCGCCTTGCTTAGGTATGACAAGTAGGCTTCACCAACAGAAAGGATCATGCAAACAGGAGTAGTGCCCTCATCACCATTTGCAGTCACGATTCCTCTCATGGGCACAAGCACAGGCCTTTTGGAACAGGTCTAAGCAGAAAGCTGGAGCCCTGGGCCTGTCCCCTGCGCCCTGAGCCTTGGCACCCACCTCTGTACTGGAGCTTCTGGGCTCGGTTGTTTGGACAGTCCTTCCCCTGTAGGCTGAAGTTGATGTTGGTGCGGATGCAGCGGTTGTTGAGCGGCTGCACGGGCCTGAAGTTGTCACTCATGCTCAGGAAGATCTGAGATGGCTGATTCTGGCTGAGGAGGCGTAAGGAATGCATCTGTGGGGAGAGGAAGGGTTGTGAGATCCAGCCGTGCTCTTCCGTGTGCCAGGGAAGATGTGAGGCTGAGGAGACCCTGGCCAGGCCAGATGGTGCCGGCTGTCTGTGAAAGGCCACGAGCCCCCCAGAGCCCCCTTTCCTGGGTTCAGTGGGGCTGAAGGCCATGAATGCTTCCAAGTCTGGAGGGAACTGGCTTCTAGCTCACTAGTTCACGTGCCTCTCTGAAGAAGCCATGTACCGTCACCCTCCAGGGCACCATTTGTCCAAGGAAGAAATCCAGCCAGGTGCTCTGCGGTAGTCCTTCTGGCCATGATGCCTGTGGTTCAGTACTACCCTGACTCTTGCCTGGGTATTTACTCAGACCACAGTGATGGGTCCAGCTAAACTAATCTGGATCAATTCGATTCCTTTCTGTGTCAGGTCTTGTTCCACCCCAGGACTGTGAGGCAGAAGAAGAGAGTCACTAGCAGGAGAAGATGGAAGAGAAGGAAGAAAACATGAGGAGGAGGAGGAGGAGAAGAGAATGAAGGAAACGTGCAGAAAGAAGAGGAGGAAAGTTGGGCACAGCGGCATACGCCTGTAATCCCAGCATTCTGGGAGGCTGAGGCAGGAAGATTACAAGTTGGAGCTCAGTTTAGGTGATTTAGAGGCTTAGCAAGACCCGGTCTCAAAGTAAAAAATGAAAAAGCCTGGAGATGTAGCTCAATACAAAGGCCCTGGGTTGAGTTCCCAGCACAGTTGGGTGGGGGGAGAATAGGAAGCCAGTAAAGAGGAAGGGCTCTGGCTTTCCGATTCCAGTGAGTTTCTGACTTCAGTTTCTTATCTTAAATTCCATGTGGTACTCTAGTATCTCCCTTTTTTTGGTACCAGGAATTGAACTCATGACCTCAGGCTTGCCAGGCAAGTGCTTATTCCACTGAGCTATGTCCCCAGCCCCTCCCCAGTATCTCTTGAATAAATCCTTTTTCTATACTTATACTGTCTGTAAGGGGTTACTGTTGCTTGTCCTGCAATGAGCCCTAATTAATACAGACTCTATTAGGAATGTCAGACTGTCCAAATTGTCAGGTGATGACTGTGTGTGTATCTGTTATGGTTTGTGTCTAGATATTCCCCCAAAGCCTCATACTGTCAGAGGGTTTTTTTGGTGGTGGCTGAATCTAGAGTGTGTGATTAATTCATAGTGCAATGCTAGGATTAAGCGTGCTGGGATTAAGGATGGGTGATTGCTGGATCAATCCACTGATTGGATTGGCACCACCCTAATTCCAGTAGACTGGGTACAATACAAGGGACAGAAAGAGCCTTGTTTTGCTCTCCCTCATTGCTTTTGCTGTCTTCTGGGGCCATGAACTATTGTCCCTCTGCCTTGGAGCCAGCAGATTACGGACTGAAAGCTTTGCAAACTGAGAGCTAAATAAACCTTTCCCCCTTTAACTTTGGGTGTCAGATATTTTGTCTCAGCAATGAAAGAAAAGTCACCAAGACCATATTCCCTAGAGATGGGGACCTGGCTCTTCCACCCATCTTTCCTTTGAGTTTTCATAGGCTCTCACAGACGAAGGATATCAGAGCAGGAAGAGACCCCTGTAATTTACTCCTGCCCCATAATAAAGAGGGTGTGGATCCACTTCACAGAGCAGGGTGACAGCCCAGTGGGCACCCTGAGGCACTTAGCAGAGCTGGCACTGGAGGGCAGGTCTGGATCCTGTCCGGTTTTGAGAAATGGGTCATTTGTGAGATGACCTAAAAGAACCTCACATTCAGATACGTCTGCTAAGCATTGCATGTCAGGATGCCCTCTTCTTAGAGATGGGTATGGGAGTGTCATTTTTAAGAGGTCTGAGAAGCCTGGTGTGGTGGTGCATGTCTGTTTTCTCAGCACTTGGGAGGCTGAGGCACGAGGATCACTGTGAGTTCAAGGCCAGCCTGAAAAGGCTGAGAAGTCTCTTTGTGATAGATAAAATCAAGGCAACTTTTACAAACCCGACTTTTTCAAGCATGTTTGACCACATCATTCATTTTGCACCTTTGCGTTTTGAGCGCCACAGCTGCAGAGCGCACTCTGTGCACGTGCCTTGCCGTCTTTTCTTCCTCAGACAGGTGATTGGTGCTACTGTCAGTTCATGCTGAGCTATGTCAGATACAAGCTCTTTAAACAGAGGTGATCTGAGCTGAATCGCGTGAGTACCCCCACCACACCCCCAAACTCATACGTTAAAAGCCCTGGTGGTGCGCATTCCTTAGAGTGTAACCTTGGAAGTGGAGGGACTGCAGATGTAATTCCTAAGCTCAGGTGAAATGGAGTGGGCTCTTCTAACTCAGCACGATGGGTGTCGGTATGAAAAAGAGTCAGAGACTCAGACAGGGGAAGGAATCTGTCCAAAGGTGAAGGCAGAGGTTGGGGGTGGTGTCTCTGATGCTGAGGGGTGGCATTTCTAATGCTGAGGAACTCTGAAGGTAGCCAGGAAACTATTAGGAGCTAGGACGGAGGCATGGAGCAGATTCCTCTTCATCCCCCAGAAGAAATCAACCCTCCTGACACCTGGATCTGGACTTCAGCCTCCAGAAGAGTGAGGCAATGTGTTTCTGCTGTGGCTGTTGGCTTCAGCAGTTCTAGTAGCATAACATAATAGACACTGAATCAGTCCCACCAGTCCTCCTGTCATCTTCCCCATGAGCTAACCTTCCAGAGACAGACTCACCTGCATCCTGGTTATATAGACGGGTTTGTTCATTATTATCCAACTTGCCGTCTCATAGCATGGCGGGATAGTCATCGAGCCATCGTAGGTAATGAAACTAGAGGTCTCTGGATATAACTCCTCTATATTAAGACCCTGTAGTAAATAAGCATCATCTAGAAAAGAAAGGGAGAAAGACTTAAGAATTAGACTTCTTAGGAAAGTGCTGGTGTTACTGATGTGTTCTTCTTCTCCTTGGGTTCCAGAAGATGATACCTGTTAAGAAAACTGCAGTGACAAAGAGCCCCTCTACCCTCTCCTTCCATCTCAGTCATTTTAAAGAAGAAAGTTTTATGTGTTGGTCACAAAGATGTCTGCTCCAGGTTGGTGGAGGGTCTCTCCCCGTTGTCCTTGTCCTCGCCATATTGGTAGCCAAAGGCATCACATGGCCAAGGTGGATGACAGATGCAGAGAAGCACACCTGTTCTGTGGGACAGGGTGATGGGTACTGGTGAGGTGTGAGTAGTGTGGTGGACTCCAAGAAAGGTGGGAGGAGCCAGGTCCTGAGGTGTGGAACCCTAGGCACGACTGTTACAGCAAGAACAAAACACAGAGGACCCTTTAGAAGATCACTTGGGTCCCATTATTTTTGTTTTTAAATCCACCTTGTTTAATGAAAAGAACATTAGATAAATACTTTTTTGAAGAAAAAGAATCAGGCCCAATCCTACCACAAGATTCGATGATTAAATTCAACAACTGATTTCACTTTTTTTTTTTTTTGGCGGTATTGGGGATCGAATTCAGGACCCTGCGCTTGCTAGGCAGGCGCTTATTCCACTGAGCTATATCCCCAGCCCTGATTTTACTTTTTGTGTATCTTTTCCCTGTGGCCTTTATACATAGCCTTTTCTTTTACACCCATTTGAGGTGTTCACACTCATATATATTTTAATAGGAAGTAAAGATTTTTGATTACAAAAATCATGAAAGCACCTATCAGGCTCTATGAAAACGAGAAAAAAGATACAATTAAAACCATCTGAAACATTTCGGTATATATCTTTTTTTTAAAATTCAACACATTGACCAAGGTTTTAGAAAACCATGATGTATGGCATACTGAGGTTTTAAAGCCTCAGCGATTTACAGTGAACCTCTCACCCGTCCTCTCTCTCCGAGATCCCTCTTCCCTACGTTTATGCACACTGGCTATTCTCTTCTCCTGGCTTCCATCACAGTTGGTCGCTTGGTTTTCTGGTTTTTCCTTCTCAGGTTCTGTTCTTAATGCTTATCTTCTGCCCTCTCCTCCAATGTCACCTTTGCTGAGGACTGATAATTCACAAGGCAGCCAGCCCCCCTCGTGGGAAAACTTTAACTCAATGTTTCTTCCCTTCCCTTCCCTGTTCCACTTCAGTTCTCCTCGGTCACAAAAGCTAGCCCCGCCCTCATCCACTTTGGCAACTCGCTTGCTCCAGTTGTTCTGACCTGCAACACCCCACTCCACCTCCACCCCCGCTCGGGCTGTTCTGGCCCGCCAACATCCACCTTGACTCTGAGGAACTCACCTCGCTCAGGCTGTTCTGGCCCAGGGACACCTGCTCCCCCACCCCTGCCAAAAAAGAACTTAAAAGCCCACGCTTTGCTCAGCTCTCTGCTGCCTTGGTTCATTAGGCAGCCTGCTACTCCCCCCAATAAAGACTTCTCTTGTGTCAGAAGGTCTGGTCTGGTTCTGTGTGGGCCTTGGTTCTATCAAGAACCAGGCCAAGCCTCTCCTCTCTCTTAGGACATGTTCTTGTCCTAGGGCAGCCCAACTATGTCTGTGGCTTTAACTGTCCTCTAGGCTCCAGGAAATCCGGGTCTCTGTCTCCAGAGCCATTGGTTCTCCCCCAGATTGCCGTGAGCTCACACTACTGCAGCCAGCCTACAAGACCTGGAGAATCCATTCAGAGACCCAAATCCTAGCTGCAGATTGGTTCTGGGCTCACAGGGGTGAGCCATGCATACAACTCCCAGTGGGAAAGGACAAACTCTTCATTGTTGATATAAACTTTCAAGTTCAATATTGCACACACATAATAGTAAATAAGGACTTGCACTTACAGCCAGAACCATGTATGGACCCATGAAATGGGTCAGGCAGATACTAACATTCTCACTGATAGGAAAACAAAGATCAGAGAAGCAATATAACCAGCCCAAGCCACAGAGCAAGCTGGTGCTGCAGAGTGGAACCTGGAACCCAGTTCTGATCTCCAAGGTAAGGTCATTCATTCAGTCATTCAACAAATAGTCATGAAGTGCCTCTTTGTGCTGGATGCAGGGTTAGGCTCTGGGGATACAATAATGAATGAGATAGATGGGTGCCTGCCTCATCCTAGACGAAGACTAGATAACAAATGGCAAAACAGATATCTGTAGACAATAGTGTGAGGGCAAAAGTCACTTACCTACGGACCCAGACATCTGATGCTTTTAATCTATTTCCTTAGGCAAAGAACCCCTCCCTTCCTCTCTCCCTCCTGAAATGGCTCATTCAACTTTCTCTCATAAGAAAGAGCCATCTTTGCCAAAGGAACTTGAATTTCAGGGCCCTTTTGCTTGTTGCTTAAATTATGAACCAATCAGCAAAGCCAGTATAAAATGATACAAATAGATCCCCTGTGGGCCAGCTCAGCTCCATCACCAACTGGCCCTCCTGACCTCCTGCTCCCCTGATGGGGTAACAGAACAGGACTCTGCGCCAGCGAAGCCCATGAGAAAGAGAGCCCAAGAGGGAAGTGGTGATTGTAATAAGACCAGGCTTGTCCTAGATCCTCAGTGTTTTTTTTTTTTTTTTTTAATTTTTTTTTTTTAAATTTTAGAAACATAAAAGTACAAAAACATATTGACAAACAGATACCCATTATCATAGAAAATAGTACAATCACAACTAATCTATAGACAAGGTGATATGGTCTCAACAGTAGTTGTTGCTTTATCCATTGATATCTTCGAATTGTAGATGTATGGACCCATATACAGACATGTAAATTTAGTCAGACTGTTGATCCTC